>RCWM02000506.1:600000-786001 GCA_003667255.2 Euschistus heros
CAATGTTATATAATATATGTAATTATACTTGAAGAAATCAAAAAAGAAGAGAGAAAGATCATCAGAAAAATTCTAGGAGGAAGACATACCCAAGACGGTTACAGGCTACAAACAATTAAAGCAATAGAAAAGTTTTAAACATCGAAATTGCGAATGAAATGAAACGTGAGGAAAAGGCGAATGAAATTATTTGGTCATCTCAGCCGACTACCAGAAAATCGACTGACGAAAATAATAATATATATGTAATTCACTTAAGAATTCCACACCTTGGCTTGATGAAATTCGAAATGACCTCAAAAAAACAAACATAAGACCAGCCGACATTTTAGAAAGAAAAATCTTCAGACACAAAATAGACAAATGCAAAACAAGCCAGAAGAGCGTAAACAAGCCTTTTCGGAAATAATTACCATATTGGAAGAGCAAGAACCCAAAGAAAAATTGATCGAGTTAGTTGCTTAATGTCTTCCATTTCTGGGGAGAATTCGCTAATAATAATAATAATATATGTAATGATTACATCTGACAAAGGCGCCATTAAGACTTTATAAGCACTCCAACAACACTTGGATGTTAGAGCTTATTGGACCAGACGAATTAGGAAGAAAACGAATAAATCAAAGATTAGTCACATTTACACTTAAACATGATAACAGGCACATTTATCATGAAAAGGTAAGACACATTAATGATTTGATGACAGATTTTTCTCCTGTAATAGCCAGAAATCTTACTGTAATATGACTTCGAAATTTGTCAAGACATCAATGCTATTCTTAAAATCGTCTTTTCGATTAGTGATTTTACTGCAGAACACTTTTTCATTTAAATGTTCTCTAGAAATTTTTGTTTACCGCCACTGCTCTTGAACGATCCATCGGGTCAAGGGACAGTTCTCGCGAGAGGGCCGGATTATCGAGATTTCACCGAATAAGGATAAATAAAACAAATACATAATTCAATTACGAACATAAAGAAGGAAGCTGGATTACTAAAAAATAAAGTTAAATTTATGCTAATTCTTCCTTCACAGCCTTTATGAATTATGTCTTTGACTATACAAATCATCTTATAATTGACATTAGTAATTTACGGGCTCCTATAATATTTTGTTCCCAGCCAAGGAGTTAAGAACCAACCGTAAAAATGGATTTAGAACCAACTAGAGGAACATCCCACGAGCCATTGTCTACAGATGAGAAGGCAGGTTTTGTAACTATTGCCTTAGAGTAATATATCATCCCAAAGCAATAAAAGAGACCCTGTATTATGTCCGCTCTGAGAAGGAAACTTAAACTAAAATGGCTATTATCCTAGCTTCATTCACTATTTCATGTATTCTAGTGTGTGTTTTTTCTGAAAAGGTATTTCCTATAATTTACCTAATCTATATTGTAACTATTACATATGTACCTATATGTATAAAACAAGTATTTCTATTTTGTAATGTTGATTATTTTATACCAGTGACGCAGATGCAACTGAGAGGGAAGCGCTGGGATCTCTCTTCATCTGGTTTGCACCCCCTCAATAAGTGGGAGGGGGCAGTTTTGGTTTTTAGTTTCCAAGGTTGAATACATTTATTTTTTATTTACAGACAGAAATTAAAAGGTAATTAAAAAATTACCCTTGTGTAAATACGAGTACCCTACGAGGTTTTTCCAAAGAATTAAGGGTTTTTTTTTTTAGTTCTTACTAGATACAAAAAATATTTAATTGTCCTTAAATGGAGAAAATTTGTATTGGTTTAATATTCCTAATTATTAATGCATTAGTTTCACTTCCGGATCTTTATTGATTTATTTCTGATTTCAAATCTATTTTGAAGTTGAAATTCTTATATTATATGTTATAATTATTTGCTGATAGGAAAATAATTACACCAAACTTATTTTTTTCATTTTCATTCTGATTTAAGTTTTTACATTCCCATATACTTTAACCACGGCATATGAAACGTATTAGTTAATAGAAATAATAAATAAAATCAAGCATTATTTAAAAAAACTACCATGCAATTTTAAATGTTTAATTAATAAGGTATTATTAATTATAACCCGCATCTCGAGTTCATTACATCTTGCAAATCGATGGGGTCTAACGTGATTTGAAATAAATTCTTACAGGATATGCCCCATCTAACGCAAAACTTTAATAAATCATATTAATTTATAATTTCGTAATTTTAATTTTTTTACTTTTATCTAATTAATATTTTTAAATAATCCTAATACATTTCATATGCTCTGGTTTAAGTATATGGGGACGTAAACACCTCTAACAGAATGAAACTTTTAGCCTAAAAAATAAAAAAAATGAATTTGATGGAATTAAAATATGCATAACAGTATAGAAGAATAAAACGAACTGAGAATCGATAAATTATTCGTCAATTATATATTATTTTCATTATTAGAAAACCTGTTTCTAATGTTATCACAAGGTGGTCACCAAGTCAGGAAAAAAATATTCAAGCATAATTCCAGATTTTCCAGGTCAATTTTCATAAAATTCCTGGTGAAATTTAATACAAATCAGGTGCTCTGTTTTTCTTTAGCATGACTTTCATTGATTTATTTAGTAAATTTTGTGTGATTGAACACAATATTTTTTGTAATACAAATTTTTAAAACCTTTATCGTTTTAATTATTTGATTGAATATTTTTTTTAAAGGAAAATGTTTTATTTATCAATGATTTTGTATTAAATATTATAGGTAGATATATAGCCTGTAGATTATAGACTGTTGTAGATTATAGGTCAATATTGTTTGTTTCTTTCAAAATCATTCCTAGCCTATCATCATATATTTTTGTTCTTTGTTGATTTTTATTTTATTTATTTATTTATTTTTAATAATATAATTTTATCAATTTCATCTGTTTGAATTTTTATTTCTAACCTTAAACGTTTATGACAGTATGACAAATCTCGTTTCTATCACTTAATACAGTATATTTAAATTATTATTATAGTAAAATTTACTACTGTAAACCTTCCAATAACTATGAAGATGATGTATTTAACATTAGGTTCAGATAGGTCCAATAGTTTTACAAAAACTCTGTCGTAGAATGGCGCTAGCCACATATCGTACGATTTTTAAAATTCAATGGGATCTACATGTCACACCACATATTTTTAGTTGTTTTTTTTTATAACAATTTAATTAAATTAAACAAATTTTATTATCAATTTCGAGCTCTATATTTTATAGTATCTTTGTAACTTCTCATGAATGGCGCTCGCCACCTATCGGCAAATTTTCAAACCTTACTGCGCACCACATATTTATCGCTTTTTTAACAGCAATTTAATAGAAAATGTGTAAATTTTATTGTAGCTAACCCTTCCTTATAATATGAAAATGATGCAGTTGATATTTGGTTCAGAAAAATTATAACGTAACCAACTCATCCATCAATCAATTCAGTTCAAAGTATACTTTCAGTAAAACGTTTTTTTTTTTTTTGTTTTTTTTCCTTTTTCTTTCTATAAATCAATTTATTGAAATTTACAACTGTATAAATATATACATCAAGTAAATGAGCTGATAACGATTACAATAACATGTCAAAACTTGAAAAGAACTAGAAAATAAAAATTCTACACTAGAAGATCTCTAGGCCATCTTCTTTTCAAACGCCTTGGAGGATTATCGGGAATGGAGTGGGAAGCAAGTTGAGAAACTAATGGATTTGAGTCGTTATGGAGCTTACGATGAAAGGATAGGTATCTGGTTTGGGCCAACTCAGCAACATATGGATAAGGTCTTTATGGATAAGTTTATTGGTGACAAAGTAAGGGGCATTTAGGATTATTCGAAGGATTTTGAATTGTAAGGATTGGATACGAGATGAATTGGATAGTTTAGTAGGGCCCCAAAGCTCAACTCCGTACGTCCAAATAGGTCTAATCACAGTCATGTAAATAAGTCTTTTGTAATGAATTGGGAGCTTTGATAGTTTGTCTAATAAATGTTGAAGCAGTCTTTCATTTTGTGACCATCTCAACCTTCTGCTGTTATTTATTTTTTTATTTATATTGGGGCAATTCATATTTCAATGTCCGTTATTTTAATGCATAGTGTTAAAGATATAAATTGAGCCTTCAACTGTTATAGAAGATTCTTGTATAAAGACTTATATTAATGATATAACGTAGAAGCCTTATTCCATGCAAAAATTTCTTTATAAACAAACTGAACTCATCGAAAGTTAGGTAAAACTCTTTTTAACTAACTTCTGGGTTTCCCCCCCAAAATATATATATATATATATATATATATATATATATATATATATATATATATATATATATATATATATATATATATACCAAACAAAATTTGATAAGTATTTTTTTTTTAAATTAAATTTAGAAAAAAAAAATTGATTTTTAATTTTTTTTTTAAAATTAATTTATTGAAATTTACAACTGTACAAATATGTACATCAAGTAAATGTACGTTCATAACGATTTATTTTTTATTTAAAGCATGACAAAACTTGAAAAGAACTACTCATCAGTAGCACTTCAATAAAAATTCTACACTAGAAGATCTCTAGGCCTTCTTTCCGAAGATGGCCTAGAATCTTCGTTTTAGACGCCTCGGAGGATTATCGGGAATGGAATGGGAAGCAATTTGAGAAACTAATGGATTTGAGTGGTTATGGTGCTTACTATGAAAGGATAGGTATCTGGTTTGTGCTAAATCAGCAACATATGCAACATTAAGATCTTTATGGATAAGTTTATTGGTGATAAAGTAAGGGGCATTTAGGATTATTCGAAGGATTTTGAATTGTAAGGATTGGATACGAGATGAATTGGATAGTTTAGTAGGGCCCCAAAGCTCAACTCCGTACGTCCAAATAGGTCTAATCACAGTCATGTAAATAAGTCTTTTGTAATGAATTGGGAGCTTTGATAGTTTGTCTAATAAATGTTGAAGCAGTCTGTAACGACGAGCAGTTTCTTGTCGATTTAGTCTTGAATGTGGATTCCAAGTAAGACGTTTGTCCAAGTGGAGTCCTAGGTAGCAGATCTGTTCAACAGGAATTAGTGGAATATCATTAAAGGATACTGTAGGACAGAGATCGTAGGTTTACGACGAAGGGTAAAGGTTATTTGGTGGTATTTGTTAGGATTTATTTTGATTCTCCATTTTTGACACAATTCTTTGATGTTTAGGATATAGGATTGGAGTACTGGGGAGGCAATGAAGAGATCATTGTTTATAGATAATAAACATGTGTCATCAGCATAAGTGGTAGGACAGTGGTAGGATGAGTTGGGATGCCAGCGGTTATAATCCTGAATCTTTAAGTTTAATCTTTAATATATACCATTCTTAACGAATTACCAATGGGAAAAAACAAATTAATTTTTCTTAAAAGATTTCTAAATTTCCATTACGTTATTCTATAGTATGTTGTAACCACCACAAGGACACTGGAGATTGAAAAAACTAATTCGCTGCTAAATTATCTTCACAACTTAACATACCTACAATTTCAGTTCTGCTTTATATTTTCTAGCCGGTGTATTTAAATTTGGGTCGTTGAGCTAATGTCAGTATATTTAAATTTCTATAAAAGTTTCGCTAAGAGCCCACAACTCAGCCGGCCGTCAGGACGTGTCAGTCAGTCATCACCGTGCTGTCATCGAATATTTTCGGCATCATTACTAACTGTAGCAGTAGCAGAGGAATTTCTTTTTTTAGATAGAAATTTAACCTGTAGGTCTCTTGTGAAGCTTAGGTAGACATGCAAATATTCATTCGGATACACCGTAAGATACGTATAATGTATATGTGTATTTATTTTTAAATCATGTAAGACTTTTGAACATAAAGAACAACTTCGTCATAAATATATAAATTCAGAAAGAATTATAAATTGCTGACTACTTCAGTATTTCTCAGACAAATTCGTCTAACTCCCAATGAAAGAAAAAATTCATCTTCACATTTCTTCCAAGCCTGATCCCTATAATATATTAGAAAGTTCTCAGTAAAATCCTTAACGGTTGTTATCGTGTCAAAAATAATTATTCATAATTAAAATAATAATGGGTTGAATGTAACAATTATCTTAAATGTTGATATAAAAATAACAGCTATTTTAGAGCGAAGCGTTTTCAGGTCAACTTTAGTTTTTTGATAACGGTTAGCAATTAACCGATGACATAAATAAATGTTCGAACAGATAAGCGATCTATAATTAATATTGAGAACCATTTTTTCTAATATTATTTAAAGACACGCATAAAAACACACATATTTTTTTCCACTCTTCTCTTCCATAGTAAACCAAAAAGCATAATGCGCTTAGCTATTAACAAAATTATACTTTATACAATTAAATAAAAGCTCATTATAAAAAATAATAATAATAATAACAAATGCATATTGAAATAAAAAACAAATAAGAACCCCAACTAACCGGAAATCCCGATTCGTACGTTTATAAAAAATATATACATAATATATAAAGTTAGATTCTCAAAAGAAATTTTTATTTTATTTCATGACACCTACAATATCTTATAATAAAACGAAGCTGGTCTTTTTTAAAGCAATAAAACATAACGGATATATTTAGCAATTCAATAAAACATTATTCTTGTTCTATTAGTTGCTAAACATTCTTTTTATAACGTAGTTTATCGTTAAAGTTAATTTTAAAGTTTACTTCGTTTTTATAACATTTAGTTTTTACTACAAAACATCAATGTGTTGGCTCATCCTATATATAACATATCATAGAATAAATTTTAATAAAACTTAAACACAAAATCTTCTTTTTTTTTTTTTTAATCCTCTCTCAGTTCGTAGAAGGTAATCTTGGATTAACGAACAACAGGGTTAGCATCTCTTGGTCTAAAAAACAACATTGGGTGAAACTAGATCAAAACTGTAGCAAAATGCCGCAGACCTCACCTTTCTATTCCAATCCGTTGCAGATATACGATAAATCATAGACTTTTTTGAGGAAACCACGTTATCACCATAAAAGCTGTAATACTTCCATTTTGTTTAAATATTTTTCAAATTTTTACCGCATTTTCGGATTTAGCATTAAATTTTCTAAAATTGCTGAGAACCTGTAACCTCGAATTTTACAAACTTGGTATCTAAAGAACAGCTTGATCTTCGCCTTATTTGGGAAAGTCGCAATGTCTTATATTAATTCAAAGCTCACCGTTTTTCGAAAAAAAAAAAACTATCCATAAAACTGTAAATCTCACAAAAACCTGAAAATTTAATTAGCTTTCGAATGATATGTTAAACGTAAAGATTTTGTTTCGATTTCATGGAGAAATTTACTTTTAAAACCGAAAAAACATGGTGTTCTCATTTGGTATGCAAATCAGTTACTTGTGTAAATAAAACAATGTGATAATCCCGTAATGGAAATGTGCATTTTAAACAATAAAATCTCCATTGCATTAAAAAGCAAAGAAAAAAAATTATTGTTTAATAGAAAATAAAGGGAAACTGTCAATAAAGCGACAACAGATCAGCGGATCTTATGTTATTACCTTTATTTATTTATTAGTGTGAAAAGATTAATGAACTCCTGTATAAGATTCATTTTGGGGATCCCCAGGCGTTCTCACATCACTTGCTGGTATTCCGAGTTGAGGTGGCTTTATCCAAATTTTCGGCGACAATACTTCCTTGGTTCCTTTCTATTCCAATCCTTAAAGCCCAAAAAACCTTCGTACATTTACGACATCCTTGCCCATCGTTCTTCCATTCATCTTTTGAACACCAGATCTCAGCCTATAGATTTGTATATCCCTTCTCATCGAACTGCTTCCTTTGAAAAATCCTTTATTAATCGTGCAGCTTTATTCTGGAATTCCATACCCATTTCGATCCGCAATGCTCCTTCTCTCACTTCCTTTAAACATAATTTATTCACCTACCTCCTCAATTATCAATCTTCCGAAATTATGTAATAATATTTTAGTGTTAGAATATTTCTTTTTCTTTTTATTTCATTTTATTTTAATTTTGTTATTTACTTATTTTGTTTTCTTATGTAAACCCAAAGACTTGTAGTATATAATTTACGCTGTATATAAGTTGCTGCCTATGTACGCAGCCAGAAAATAATACCTTTTTATTGTTCTTTTGTGTTATTCTTAGGGGACAAGGTGTCCCAGAATAAAGATTATTTTTCATTCATTCATTTTTCATTACTATAATTTAGGATTTATTTTATTAGATTTTCAATGTAATGTTTAAAACTCAATGATAATAAACATAGACCTCAATTTTGCTATTAGCTTCTGAATGCAGATGATATTAAACAACATAACTTTTATTGGTGAATTAGGCAGGTAAGTCTGTTTTTATAGGGGAAGGCATTTCTACCGTTCCATGTGGAGTATCGTTGGTTTATTCATCTTTGTACTGTATTGTATGAAATGATATGTCCTAATCATAGAGGGATAACCCACATCTATTGCAAAACTTAATTTTTCGTAACTTAATTTTTTGTTTAAATACTGCTTGATTTTATTTAATTAACGTTATCAATAATCTTATTACATTTCATACAACCTGGTTGAAGAACATGGGGACGTAAACACGAAAAGAAAAATAGATCTTTTAGACGAAAAAAAAAATTAAATAATAATAAATTAAAAATAAGCCATTTTTAAAAAATATTTTAAATTGCACGGAATAATGATTGTTTCCTATCAGTTCCTCATAACCCTTCGAATCGTCGGAAAATAATTTGGATTGAAGACTACATTAGGATTTAAGTTTCACAGATTATTTTCGTGTGTTAAATATATATATATATATATATAATATGATGTCCTGGAATACTGGAGCTGGAGACACCGATGCAGCTGCAGACTGGAAGAGAAAGCCGCTCTCTCTGGTGCAGCCGGTTTTGTTTGCTTTTTATAGTCGCCTCACTCAGTCGTGTCGTGCCTTATTACAATACGCCCCTGCGTCACAGTTTTAATACCACTTTTGGGTAAAACGGCCACATTGTGTGAAAAATTATAATGTTGGCTGTATGCAATTTTCTTTATAATATGCAAAATATATTGTTACTACAACTATTGCTATATCAGATAATCCAGGGGTCAGAAAAATGAGTAAATAGTTTTTTTTTTATAAAAACGCTCAATTAAATAAAGCTTAGCACATAAAATTTGTATACGTATATCAGACCTATACACGTACACAATTTTATTCCACATATCACACTAAATAGGACAAAATTAAAATTACACATCACAAACCGACCTAATTCTTGACCGAACAAGGACAAAGTAAATCCGATTTCATTCAACTAATCTAGATGCAAATGATAAAATATTCAATATTTCAAAAAATACAAAACATGTTAGATACATGTAATATGCTAGATGCATAGTGCATGTACAAATATTATACAAATATATACACCAAAGGGCTACTGTAAGAGGAGGAAAAAAAAAGAAAAATAAAAATGTTGGAAAAATCAGACTTAAAATTGGTTTCGGAAAATAAAAGATAAAGAAAAACCAGAAAAGAAAGTTATTAGTTTTGAGGTTTTTCAAAAGGGTTTAAAAATGCAAAACGAGAAAATTCAATGAGAAGTTAGATAATTTTTATTTTTGTACTTACTAGTATCCAAAACAAGGCTGAAATACAATGTATCACGTTTTTTTATTTTTTATTTATTTGATTATTTATTTTTGAGAATTATCATCAGCAAAAATTTTATTAAAATTATTTAAAGTTTTTAAAATTATCAATATTTAAAATCAATATATATAACAGCCGTGATTGGAGTTCAGGGAAACATTGATTATTAGAGATTATAATTTAAAAAAAGTAAATATTGAAATAGTAAAAGTTTATAATATCCATAAGATGGCGGTTAATTGATTTAAATTATTAATTCATTAATTTCAAACTCCATTCCGCTTTATCACGTAGAAAAAGAAAAAATTACAAGCTAAATTATAAAAAGGTAAGCTTATATTCAGAAGATATAACAAGCATACATATGTTAAAGACATAGGGAGGTTAATTAGTTAGGGAGGTTATTGTTAAAAAACAATAAAAAATTAATTAAATTTTCAAAAAATAAAATAAAACTACATAGCACCAGGATAATTAACTCGGTATTAGTACAGCAAAAATATTTAATCTATTTTTTTTAAAAATCTATTTGTCGTTTAGTAATATTTCATGTAGGCAAAGGTATTTGGGTCAGTGAAAAAGGTTAATGTATTAAAACTGAGAAAAAAATACGAAGTTTATTTATTTTTTTTAGAGCTGGCAGAACTTGATATGTCATTAGCCAGCAGTGTTTAAATGTTCTGAAGCACCGGATGTCCTTTCAACTTTCTAATTATAACCTCACTACAAGGAATTATACGCTTAGCTAAGTTTCGACATAAATAATTTCACGATTAATCAGAAATTTCTAAAACTTGGAATAATTTCGAAAATAGAACAACAAAAAACATCAATATGTTAACAATTGTGACCATGGGCTGGAATTAGCCGTAAGGAAAAAAAAATGCTTGTATAAATACTCAAACTTTTTGAAATCAATATCATAGAGGCATCAATCATAGAGGCAGAAAATGGACAGAAGATAAGTGGGGAAACTTCACTAGAGAAGGAAATACAAAAATGAGATACTTGATAGAAAATAACTAGTGTTTGTTACATTGCTTGCATGTGCAAGTTAATATGATTAAATTTTTTTATGTCTTATTAAAACTTAAATAATTTACTCAATAGTTGATTTGTCTTAACGTTATCCGTGGCGAAACTTATGCCTATCACTTGGGGGAAAAACTGTTAAAAAAAAAAATATATATTTCTTGCTAATTAAGTAATAATTATATTGATCGTTACACAAGGAAAGCAGTTGTTTAAACAAAAACAAAATAAAAATTGAAGATAACATAGAACATACAAGGAGATGCGTATTAATAATACGCAGAATTCCAAGTTCGAAATATGTTTAAAGAAAAATAATTATAAATCCAACAAAGTCTAGGTACCGAAACCAATACCACACTTAAGATAAGGCCTAAAATTAAATATTAACAAATTATTAAAAATAATAAAATCGTTAAAACCATCCAATTTATTTTTTTGTTTAAATGGTCAGATAAATATTTTCAATTGTCCTATTTTAGTTTTATTTTATGTTTCCAGTAGAAGCAAAAATCGGACCATACGGAAAAGCTAAGGTATTCTCTTTTTACCTGAATATTTATTTGACTACCCCATTCTCTTTCTTTTTATCAACTAATTCTTTCTTTCTAGTTCACTTTTTGAACTATTAGCTACAGGACGCACTATTGCTTCGCTTAGTTAGATAATAGATATTTAGATAAAATTACTGATTTTTTGTATAATCTTAAAATAATGAAACTATTTTTCGGATAAAAAATACCCACAGTATGGATATATGAACTTACACTAAACGACTACATGGAAAGGTTAACGGATTACGAGTTTACTAAAAAATAAATCATAAAAATGTGGATTCTGTTTATCGAAATCATTTTACACATTATTAATACATTATTGTAATTCCAAAAAAAAAAAAAAAACGGTTAATGTAAAAGCGGAATAAGATAGGACGTAACAGGATGGTGAAGTAAGGAGTCATCGCTTCAATGAGATTATAGGTTTGAGGAAGTTATCTCTTATATCATTTTTCAAGTCATTAATTTGTCTTTTTCCTTATTTCTATAATTAGACAATAGTAAATCAACCCACTCTTCAGGAAATTGTAGTAGGCAATTTTAGATAAAAATCTAAAAATAAATGTCTTTCTAGAAATTATTTTTATAATTTTTCAACACCTGAATAAATGCAGCATAGGATATTGGAACTGGTTTTCGATTATTTCATCACCAGAATCCGTACATGTCCTCGAAGTTGCACAGAAGTGAAGAAAATACATTTTTTTTAATGTTAAATTTTTTGACTTTATTTTTTACCAAAACTTTGCAAAACCTTTTGAACATCACATAAATGGGTGGAGATTTATGGAGGATTTTTATTTCGTGGAAGCAGGCATAACCGTTACTGCCAAGAATTTTCAGTTGATAGCTGTCTCGTAAATCTAACTTATCTTTATTTCATTTGATGTTTTAAAAAAGCTCCACGAAATTAGGTTCCCTGAGGTGGTTCAAATTGAAGCACGAAATATCTGAGAAAAAGTGTTATCAGTATAAATCCAGGCCTAAGTCGTATTTGTTCAGGGGAAGACTTAATATATTATATTTCGTTCTATATGAAATAGTTTTGGGGCATATTATTTTTTATTTATATATGTATTTATTTTTTTATGAATAGGATATGTATATTGCTAGCTGCTTATATATTTGTTTCTAATTTTCTGTATCAGATATGTATAAGATCCAGATAAATAATTAAAGCTAACCATCAATTATGGTTTCAATTGATTCAAAATATCATGAGACAAACATTTCCAAAATTTCTATCTTTTAACACGAATATACAAAATATTAGGTTTTTACCAATTCTTAGCGTTTTGTGATTCCATATGGCTAATTTATATACATAAAACACTATTGTTTCATTGAATAAATCTGTGGTTAATTGCGAAAAGTTGATAAGTCAAATTTCACCATTTTATATTTTACTGATCATTGTTTTTAAGTTGTGTTTTTCTATGACACAGTTTGATATGTCTGTAGAAAAAGTTAAATGGAAAAAGTTTTTCTTTGACATAAGTATCAAATTGTGGTATAGAAAAACACAACTCTAAACACTTATCATGATTAATAAAGTATAAAATTTTGAAATGGGACATATCAACTTTTGACAAATAATCACAGAAATATAACAAGCTGCCTCTCTAAAGTGCAAAACATGGCTGTTAATACAGGGAAAAGAAAATGACAAAAGGTGCACTTTCGCTATCATTAATTAGAAGATAATATCCGGAAAATAGTTTTTTCTCGTGTCATTGTTTCACTCGTGGTGAAAAATATATCTGATGAAGTCAAACTAATGAATAATAACAGTTTTACAACGGGAAATTTCAAGTAGTTTTCTAATTCATCCAGTGAACAATTACTCGGCAGTACAAGATTAAAAAAGAAAAAAAACGTATTCGTAACGTTATTACATCAGGACACAAAGGAAGCTCTTGAAGCAGTTGGTAATTCCATGGGAACGGAATACCTCGGAAGCTCCTCCTTCACAATCTTCCGCAAGCCCTGCTCTCTCCCTCATCGCTGCCGGAATCAATCCCAGAAGATGATCCCTAATTCGAAGGGGAATGTGAAACTTAAAGAGTCCCCCGATCTGCAGGGTATAACCACACCACAACCGGCCGTCGAAATGACCCCCCAATCAGCCGAAGAATTTATAAGGTGTCCCAAATTAGAGACAGCCCTAATAGGTTTAGTTATAGCCCCGGGGAGGATTCCGACAACGGGAGCCTGTTCCTGATCGAAGGATACCCCGATGATTGGCTGAGAGCTAATTATCATGGAGGTCTATGGAAAGTATGTTACGTCACACTAGCTACCAGGAGTGATTAAAAAATCAGCCGGAGATGAATGGGGGTTTGCGGTGCTTTTGGGAGGGGGGGGGGGAGCCGGTCGATTTGAGGAATAATTACTAGTTCTATCTGGTTACTAGTCGAGTGAAAGTTGCACATCAAGTAGCTTCAATCCAGTGAAATTTCCAGGCACTACATCCACGTCAGAAATGCTGAGAAAATATAAGATACATTGTCTGATAGTAAATACTTCGTAATCGGAACTATCTCCATTCAAATATCATGAGATACATTCACACGCACTTATATAATAAAGAAAAAAAAATCTCATTACGTCACGAGAGAGCTGGTAATATAAATAATAGTACCGACGTTATAAAATATAATTCAACTGATTTTAATCATCAATTAATTACAACAGCGATTTACTACTAGCTAATGTGATATATTTTTTTCTTTAATCTCTATGATAATTATTCATTCTGTATACCATGTGTAGCACATAAGTAAAAACCGGGCAAAGTGCCAAAATGTTAATTTTGTGACAAAAAAAAAAAATAAAAAATAAAAAATTCTAAATCATCTTCCATAAAAATAATAATAAAAAATTCTAAATCATCTTCTTCATCTTGTGGCATTCTTTAGAACTACTTTTGAGTAGTTGTGGAGTTAGTCCACTTTGTACAATATTGGGCTTGGCACATAGCACACTTTTAAGCACTATAAAAAAAATATTGTTTTTTGCCACTTAGCCCAGTTTTTACTTATGTGATACATTTTCTGTCTGAGATTCGACGGGGGAAAAAAAAAATCTTCACCAATGACTGACTAAACTCAATTCTCTTAATTTCTTAACGACAAAGACAGGAAATGAACAAACCCTTATTTACTGAGAGTTATTTGGATTTAAGAGCAGCTAAAAAGATCCGTCTTAACTAATTTCATATTTTAAAAAAATATTCAGAATAATCATAATACTGACCTTCGAACACCACTTAAAAAAATTAAGTTGAAACAATAGGGATCCACTACACACGATTCCTAGAAACATTATTTGTACATCTCAACTCATGAACGCCCATATGCCTAGTAATGACTTAAAAAAAAAAATGGACCAAAACTGTAAGAAAAAGTTTGAAATTCTGGAAATAACCCAAAAACAGAATTACAGAATATACAATTCGGATAAAACTTATGACAAAATCTATGTCATTACTAACTAGTTTGTAACTTGTGTTAGGATTTGGAGAAGGTATTGGAAAGTGTTTTTCGATTGGAGATTAACATGTAAGCATTTTCTCCATTGGAAGTTGAATTCTAATATTCTGCTCCGTACCTCCAGAAACATTAGTCTTACAAGTTAATAAAAGTGATAAAGTTATAATTATATGATAGGAAAAAGGTTATCTTAATAATCCGTATTTTCAACAATCGTTTTATCTGATATATTTATCTGTATTTATAGAACACAAATAAAAAATATTCAAGATTAGTGGTAAATACTAGGATTTTGGGGAAAAATGGAAGAAACAAAAATCATTCACCTCCAAATAAAATAAGTGTAGTTTGACAAAATTTAAATATTCTATATATTTAGTGAATGCATAACTAAATTTATTATATTAATAGAAAGACATTAAAAAGAGCTTACCGTGCACGACTCTGGAGGGTAGACGATGAAATGGCGGAGTGTGAAGCCAAAGCCCGAAGTCTCTGACCTTCTCAGCACCAAGTTGCGGGGTCCTCTTCTCTTATCATCCTGCAAAATAGCAATATTAATATGAAGTATTCAATAAAGAACTATTCAATAATAATAATAAAGAAAAAAAATAAAAAAGAGAGAAAAAGTGACTACCACTAAAAATGTAAAAAATTACAATAACGAATTAGATAGCGCTCAAATCGAGTTTCTTATAAATCTGTGGTAGAAATAAATAAATACAAAAGCGAAACATTTTTAGATTTGAACAGTTACTGTAAATTCAGTAACTGAAAATAAAAATAAATATTATTGATACCAATCTAACTTTAATAAAAGAATTAGAAACGTGAGCATTTCTTCATAGAGTACAGAAAGACTGGGGATAAAATCACAGAAACTAATTTTGGCCATTATTCGACCACCAGCTAATTTCCTTAAGCTAAAAAAATATGTTATTATTATTTTTCTATATACTATATAGTTATATAATATAGTTAGTTATGCATTAAGCCACAAAGACAAAATAGAGGGAAAATAAAAGTAATAAAATATTGTAATTATATAAGACCATGCATTTAGTAATGCATGCATTATTCGAACTAAGGGGTCGAATGAAACGATAAACAAACAAATATGTCTTCTTATGACCATTAAGATCTATCATCAGAAAGTATTGTTTATGGATGAATGGGATAGTTTTGCGAATTAGTTTGCAATTCTATGGACCAGGCCCGAGACAGGCTGTTGCAGAAAATTTATATTCTTTTATATTAGCCATGTTTCGATAGCTGGTTGATAAATCGATGTATGACCCTTCATTGAGTTTGAGGTAAAATCACACGGTTGCACATAGATGCGACTTTCATAATAGTAATTTTTTTTTTTTTATAACCGTCATGAAACAATTTTTCTTTACCGAGTACTAAACTCAATACCCTCGATGGGTTGTAGCGCTACAGTTTTCGTTTTTATTTTGTAAATAACATTGTTAAATTAATGATTTATTAGTATTTATGATTTTTATAAGTATCTTATTGGTTAAAATTTTAGAGGTAAATTATGAGAAAAGAAAGCGAATTTGGAGTCCGTTGCTGCTTCGCAGGCTCTCATAAATAAAGAACTTGGATTATTTTAACAAATAATTGAATTTCATTCGTTTATCGATAAAAATCTTGTATTTGGAAGTATGGAATTTATATTTATCATTTCTTCAATGATATTTTCACGCATGGCAGTAATGTTTAACCTGGTTAAAATTGCATTGATGAGGTGTTTGGAGAGTACGTAAAACCATAATTAGACATCCGATTTGCCAGAAATAAGTTTATCGATCCATCTGGTTGTTTTAATTTCTAACAATAAAAGTATAAGACAGTTTTCAAACCTCGTTTCTGGGACTCAAGACTATACATTTTAATTATTATTATAGTAAAATTTATTATTATAAACCTTCCTAGAACTATGAAGATGTTGTAGTTAAAATTTGGTACAGTTGGGTTTAATGGTTTCACTATTGCAAACTTTGTTGCAGAATGGCCACATATTGGTAAATATTTTAACTGCACTGGGAAACGTATGTCGCTCCATATATTTATAGCTAATAAGAATTGAATTTAAAATAAGTAAATTTTATCATAAATTTTTAACTATATATAACACCGCACAACTTTGTAACCTCTCTCAAATGGTGCTCGCCACCTATCGGACAATTATCAAACTTCACAGCGCACCACATATTTATCGCTTTTTTTATGACAATATAATTGAAAATCGTTTAATTTTATTATTACTAAACCTTCCTTGAGGTATGAAGATGATATGGTTAAAATTTGGTACAGATTGGTTCAGTGGTTTTCGCGGTTAGTGATCACAAACGAAAAATGGCTTGTCCTTTTATACAATAGTATAGATATAGATTGTATGATAATGAGTAGAACCAATCTTGATACGACTGATCGGCATCGAGCCCCTGTCCTGTTAAACCGAGATCCCCTTGAAAATTCTAAATAACGTCAAATTTCTCTCCTTTATTATATAAAAGTAAAAGACGGCACTTCCTTACTAGCAGTGGAAAACAAAAAGAATCACATTCTCGATGGTTACGTTTCACAAGAAAGAAAATTATTCATGTTCGCAGTCAAGTAATATTTCAGAGAGGAATCTAACTAGCGAACTTCTCCTCCCCCCCCATCCAATTTCCTGCCACTACAAAAATACATAGCACACCCACACTCTACAAATACGTCGAGCCTATTTGTTTTATTTTCCAAGAACTTCCCAGGATAGGCCCGTCAAACAATTGGTGTTTAAGTTACTTGCCAAAATAAACTGCTCACAAATTGAAGTGTTAAGGAATTTAAGATATTTTATCATTTTGTTTACTTGATTGACTATATGAATCCAATTGAACATGTTTGGAACAGACTCCAACGCCAATTACACAATCGTTCCCCTAGTCCAGATAACCTGGATGAACTTGCTGACACTTTAATTGAGGAACAGGCTTCTTTACCTCAACATTACATATTGAGCTTAATAAGGAGTATGAACCGCCGATGTAAAGCATTAAATTTAAAGTAGAGAGGGTATAACATGCTACTGAAGAAATTTAAAGTGAAAAAACAAAACAATATCTAGTAAAATTTGTAATAATATAAATGTTAATTTTTTTGTGAGCTTTGGGGCTCCACTAAACTATCCAATTAATTTCGTATACAATCCTTACAATTCAAAATCCTTCGAAAAACACTCAATGCTCCTTACTTTATCACCAATAAACTTATCCATAAAGATCTTAATGTTGCATATGTTGCTGATTTAGCCCAAACCAGATACCTATCCTTTCATAGTAAGCACCATAACCACTCAAATCCATTAGTTTCTCAAATTGCTTTCCATTCCATCCCCGATAATCCTCCGAGGCGTCTAAAACGAAGATTCTAGGCCATCTTCGGAAAGAAGGCCTAGAGATCTTCTAGTGTAGAATTTTTATTGAAGTGCTACTGATGAGTAGTTCTTTTCAAGTTTTGTCATGCTATTGTAATCGTTAATTGTGTAATCGTTATGAACGTACATTTACTTGATGTACATATTTGTACAGTTGTAAATTTCAATAAATTAATTTAAAAAAAAAAAATTAAAAATCAATTTTTTTTTTCTAAATTTAATTAAAAAAAAAAACTTATCAAATTTTTGTTTGGTATATATATTTTTTTTTTTTGGGGGGGGACCCAGAAGTTAGTTAAAAAAGAGTTTTACCTAACTTTCGATGAGTTCAGTTTGTTTATAAAGAAATTTTTGCATGGAATAAGGCTTCTACGTTATATCATTAATATAAGTCTTTATACAAGAATCTATCTATAACAGTTGAAGGCTCAATTTATATTTTTAACACTATGCATTAAAATAACGGACATTGAAATATGAATTGCCCCAATATAAATAAAAAAATAAATAACAGCAGAAGGTTGAGATGGTCACAAAATGAAAGAGCAGTAATACATCGTACCCCTTTTGGAACGAGAAGAAAAAGTGGTTTGCCTTAGCAGACCATCCGCGGGCATGAGTTCAGCCCTACAAAGATGGAACGATACCCCGACCATTTTGTAGGGCTACTGAACGCAACAGAGCAGAACTAGAGTCTATTCAATACTTCGCAAGCAGACATATAGTTGTGGAATACATGTTGCTATGTATCAAACCAAAAGGTTTTTACTTAGCAAAATAATATTCGCGTGTTGTGTAATAGGGTGGCTGTGGAATGGCGTTTATTTTTATGTTATTCAATAGTGTGATATTCAATTTTGTTATATTCTAAACTTTGTTCATTGAATTTATCTCAGGGCTAGCTATATATTATTTCTGTTAATAGTTGTAGATAATTTTAAACAAAAATCAATAAGTTTTGCTCCCTTATTAATTTTTCTTTTCTTGTAAGAGGAGGGTAATTCTATGTATCAAACCAAAAGGTTTTTACTTAGCAAAATAATATTCGCGTGTTGTGTAATAGGGTGGCTGGCCCCTTCACAGCCTCTTGCGGGTGGTCCAGCAGTTTACACTCTTTGTTGGTGTGAGTGCCATATTTCTCTACCTGCCTATCCATTACCAGGTAATATTTGGGGTAAACGCGATATTTGAGATCAGTCATGGAGAGAGTCTAGGAGATGTCTGGTCTGGTCCCTTCTGAGCTAGTTCCTGGTTCCTTCGGAGCTTGAGAGCTCCCGGCTTACCACCATGAAGCCGCTTCCCGCCACAACATATGTAGCATCGCCCTCGTATTCAAGATAAGTTTAGGCTAAGTTCCTTTTGTTAAAGTTAAGATACTAGATTAAGAATGATTCCTTTTCCTAACTGTAATTTTTATATGTCAACCCATAGTGGATATATATATATATATATATTGTTTTAGTTCAACCGTCATTTATTCACGATTTGCATGCCACTCATTATTAATATATTTTGATTCCTCTCCTCTACAATTAACAAACCTTAATCATTGGCCCCACGATAATCTTCTGGAGAAGATATTAGATTAATACATAATTAATTAATTAGATAAAAATACTAATTTATAAATTGTCAGGAGATTAAGTCCTGGCTGGCATCCCTGTTTGTAGATTAATGCATGATCCGGACTGGACACACACAAAGGACATAGCAATGTAAATCAGTACATACAAAAGGACTACATAAATACAGGTTCATATAACAAGAAGTAGAAAAGAAAAATGGTATAACTCTGTTAAAACAAGATTTAATACAGAGATACAGGTGATATGGTATCTTGTTTCGAAACATGATCAAGAAAATTTAAGATATACATTGTGACTCGACTAAACCATCCAATTAATCTCTTATCAAACCTTACAATCTAAAATCCTTCATAAAATCCATTATGTTTCTAAATTATGCCCCAAATAAATTCATCTGTAATGATATTAATTTCACTTAAGTTGATGATTTGGCCCACACTAGATGCTTATAACCACATATAAGCTCTGTACCAACTCTTATCCACTAGTCTCTAAAGATGTTTCCCATTCGATTCCCCAAAAACCATCTGAACGTATGAAAAGGAGACGGCATCTGGACCTTCAAATATAGAACTTTTAATGAAGAGCTACTAATGGGTAGTTCCTTTAAAAATTATTCATATGTAAATGCAATCATCATTATTTTATTTTTTACTTTATTGATACTTACAACCGTATACAATATATACAAGAAATAAATGAGAGGTAAAATGATAACAATGACTTCAATAACTTTTAAAGCGCTACCCATTAGTAGCACTAAAATAAATGTTCTATATCACAAAGTTGTAGGCCAAGTGGATTCAAGTGGGTATGTAACTTGTCATGGAAGGACAGGTATCTTGTTTGGACAAAATCTGCAACTTAAGGAAATAAGTTTGTTTGTGACATAATATGGAGTATTGAGGTTTTTACGAAGGATTTTTGATTGTAGGAGTTGGATACGAGAAGAATTGGAAGGTTTGGAGGAGCCCTAAAACTCAAATCCGAATGTCAAATGGGTCTAATTACTGCCATGTAAATAAGTCTTTAATTATTTATTGGGAGCTTTGAGCTTTATTTGTCTTGTAAATATTGGAATAGTCGGAAACGGCGAACAGTTTCTTGTCTTTTAAGTCTGGTATGTGGATTCCAAGTCATTTGTCATTTGTCCAGATGTAGTCCTAGGTAGCGGATCTGTTCAACAGGGATCAGTGGAATATTATTAAAGGATACTGAGGAAGTGTAAGTTAGTTTACGACTAAGAGTAAAGTTTATTAGGTGAGATTTGTTTGGATTCATTTCAATTCTCCATTTTTTAACTAAATTAACAATTATTGATTATTCAAAATAAACCAAGTTGAGAGAAAATAGGGGTTTGAAACTTGACTTCTTTTTATTCTAACCATTGTTCCTTTAAATGTTGTATAACAAAAAATATTCTCCATCAAATTTCTGATTTGGTCGGCTTATGCGGATTCCAAGTAGGACGTTTGCCCAGAAGAGAGTCCAAGGTAGCAGATCTGTTCAACAGGAATCAATGGAATATTCCTCAGATTCAATCAATTACTCTATCATATATTGTTGTAAATACCAATAAATAAATTTTAAAATTAGCCTAGTCAACAGCTGCCTCTCTATCAAACCATGTCAACGGAAAAGTAACCTAACACTTTCACTATGAACTAACTCCACTCGATGGCTTTTGTTCACTTAAAACTCGGCGACATATTTTCCGTCAAACACAGCGTATTGACAGGTCTGGGGTACAAAGCGACTAGCCACAGAGGGAATGTAATGGCCACTGACCCAAAAGAGGCATCACTTCTGCTACAATGCTCCCTCTGTAATCTCTGTCATCTCCAATGTATTTCAATAACCCCTTCCAAAAAAAAAAAAAAAAAAAATTTAGTTTCCTCAAATAAATGAAAAAATAATTTTTCATAACGTTAGGATGGTCGACTTCGGTCAATAAATAAGGGATCCTGAAGAAATCTTTCCTATTCCTCTACTTCTTAAGAAGGTAAATTAACAGTATATATATTTTTAACAGTAAGAAAGGAGTTCCGACAAGATATCGATGTATTTCTTCGATATTATCGAACGTCATAATATTACTAATTAAATTTAAATATATATTAAGCCTTTCAAATTAAGATTTGATCAAAATTTATAATGAAAGAAAAATATATACAAAAAAACTTTTAAAGATCTTGCGCAGGGGCCATGCTAATCTTCTAAGTATATTTCCAATTTTAGTATATGTACCGCCGAAGTAAGTACTATGCATAAATCATAATAACATATTTTTATGCAATTCATCTATTGCGATAATTGTGACCCTTAAATTACAAGTGGTTCGTAAATTTGAGATACTAATCACAAATTTATATTTTTAAGAAACTTCCATCCAAGGTCTAAGTGGCTCCTTATCTTTTTTCAATCTGTTAGTAACTCTTTATGTCCTTCACATAAATAGATATTTATGATTTGAATTTTTTTTTTCCATAGAAATTCTAAACCCCTCTTCGAACATTGTAAAGATATGCATAATTGAGAAAATAAACATCACAAAAGTACCTTATCGATAGAGATAAGAAAAATTAAAGACGCGTTCCAAAAGCATATTCGACAATATCCTACCTCCAGAGATGACTGGTTCGCCCCTTGATAACATCTCAGGTAATGCCTGCTCCTCGGCTATGGAGTATAATGTATTCAGGACTATATCTATAAATCACTATAATGTATAATAGAGATGTCATATAAAGAGATCTTACAAGGTTGAAAACAGTATTAATTTTTAGAAAACATTCAGGAGGAGCTCCCAGGAATGGTGAAGAGCATTTATCAGGACGGGCAAGGGGGGATTTTACTTGTCTCGGCTTAGCTGGAGTTTATTCACAACAAATGACTCGCTCGGTCCAAAATGTCCAGACGAATGATAATTTTGTTTTTTATTTATTTTTTTAACATTCTCCAACACGCTTATAAATCGTAATATATTGAGTTCTACAAGTTGGAAACTTGTAAAAATTTGTTTGAAAAATTTACAAATATTAACCACAGGAGCTGGTTTATAGCCCGATTAAACTCAGAATGTACAGGTTATGGTACTCAGTATTGGTTTTAATGTGAATATGGTTACGGGTATGAAAGACATAAAATTTCTTTTATTTTATTTTTTTAAAGTCTCTGTATTAACTGTATTGAAATTACATCAAGAAAAGAACCTATATATTTCCTACTAGAAAATTTCTTTCTTTCGCGTTTAAGGACTCCAATCAAAATAATTTTTATTTTGGAAATTATCATAAACAACAAACATTTTCCAGCATTTTACGTTTTTGTCATATTCCAGTTTTAGTTGTGGATAATGTAAATTATTAAGATTTTTCCTAATCTTAAATTCACCATAATTTCAGTACCGGGGGGGGAGAGGGGGGGCAGAATCGGACATAAAAATTTTTCCATAAAATTTGATATTGGAGTTACATACATATATACCAACACTATTGATGTAGAACATAACATTATTTTTTTTGGGGGGGGAGAGGTTGGGGGGGGGCTGAATCGGACATAAAATTTTTCCTATAATTTGATATTGGAGTTACATACATATATACCAGCAATATTAGTGTAGAACATGACACATTTTTTTTTATTTTTTTTGGGGGGGAGGGGGGGGGCGAATCGGACATAAAAATTTTTCCAATAAAATTTATATTGCAGTTACATACATATATACCAACACTATTAGTGTAGAACATGACATTATTTATTTTTGGGGGGGGAAGGGGGGGGGGCAGAATCGGACATAAAAATTGTTTCGTAAAATTTGATATTGGAGTTACATACATATATATACCAGCACTATTAGTGTAGAACATGACATCATTATTTTTGGGGGGGAGAGGGGGAGGGCAGAATCGGACATAAAAATTTTTCATATAATTTAATATTGCAGTTACATACATATATACCAACACTATTATGTAGAACATGAATCTTATTTTTTTTGGGGGGGGGAGGGGGGGGCAGAATCGGACATAAAAATTGTTTCGTAAAATTTGATATTGCAGTTACATACATATATACCAGCAATATTGTGTATTTGGGTGAAACATGAACACTATATTTATTTTGGGGGGGGTAGAGAGGGGGGGGCAGAATCGGACATAAAATTGTTTCGTAAAATTTGATATTGGAGTTACATACATATATACCAGCACTATTAGTGTAAACATCACAGAATTATTATTGGGGGGGGGAGGAGAGGGAGGGCAATCGGACATAAATGTTTTTTTTGTAAAATTTAAAATGCAGTTGCATACATACATACCAACACTATTAGCGTGGAACATGATATAAATAAATTTTTTTTGGGGGGGAAGGCGGGGGGGGGGCAAGAATCGGACATAAAAATTTTTCGGTAAAATTTGATTTGATATTGGAGTTACATACATATATACCAACACTATTAGTGTAGAACTGACATCATTATTTTTTTGGTGGGGGGGGGGGGGCAGAATCGATCGCACATAATTTTTTTTTTTTTCAAATCTTAATATTTAAGTTTAAAACTTAAGTATGTTTCGATTTTCCACCGAAAATTATTTACGTGTGATATTCCAGTACTAATACTGCTCTAATATCCAATATCTAATTTTACGGAAACATTATTTTATGTTCTGAATTAGCCCGCTGCCCCCCCCATAAACAAAATTAATTCTGTGATTTTTCACACTAATGTGTTGGTATTTATGTACAGTCGTCACTCCAATATCAAATTTTACGAAACAATTTTTGATGTACCGCATTCTGTCCCCCTTTCTCCCCCCCCCCAAAAAATGAAAAGGTTATGTTCTACAATCAATAGTGTTGGTAGATATGTCACTATTAGTGTAGAACATGACATCATTAATTTTTGGGGGGGAGAGGGGGGGAGGGCAGAATCGGACATAAAAATTTTCGGTAAAAAATTTAATATTGCAGTTACATACATATATACCAACACTATGTAGTGTAGAACATGACATTTATTATTTTTAGGGGGTGAGAGGGGGGGGGGCAGAAATCGGACATAAAAATTTTTTCGTAAATTTCATATTGGAGTTACATACATATATACCAAACACTATTATGTAGAACATGACACCTTATTATTTTTGAGGGGGGGGGGAGAGGGGGGGGGGGCAGAATCGGACATAATAAATTTTTCCATAAAATTTGATATTGCAGTTACATACATATATACCAACACTATTAGTGTAGAAACATGACATCATTATTTTTTTTGGGGAGGGGGGGGGGGGGGCACTGAATCGGACATAAAAATTTTTCATAAAATTTAAATTGCAGTTACATACATATATACCAACACTATTAGATGTAGAACATACAAACCTTATTTTTTTTGGGGGGGGGAGGGGAGGGGGGGGCAGAATCGGACATCAAAATTGTTTCGTAAAATTTGATATTGGAGTTACATACATATATACCAGCACTATTAGTGTGAAACATCACAGAATTAATTATGTGGGGGGGAGGAGAGGGAATGAATCGGACATATAATGTTTTTTTTTTTGTAAAATTTAAAAATGCAGTTACATACATATATACCAACACTATTAGTGTGGAACATGACAATATTATTTTTTTTTGGTGGGGGAGGGGGGGGGGGCTGAATCGGACATAAAAATTTTCTGGTATAATTTGATATTGATGTTATATACATATATACCAACACTATTAGTGTGGAACTTGACATAATTAATATTTTAGGAGGGAGGGGGGCTGCTGAATCGAACAATAAAATTTTTTTTTCAAATTTAATATTTAAGTTTAAAATTAAGTATGTTCGATTTAGCCCCACCCCGCTCCCACCGAAAATTATTTATGTGATATTCCACACTAATACTGCTCTAATATCCAATATCTAATTTTACGGAAACATTTTTATGTTCGATTCAGCCCACTCCCCCCCCATAAAAAAAATTAATTCTGTGACGCACACTAATAGTGTTGGTATTTATGTATATAACTCCAATATCGAATTTTTCAATAATATATTTATGTCCGATTCAGCCCCCCCCTCCCCCCAAAAAATTAATTCTGTTATGTTCCACACTAATAGTGTTGGTATATATGTATGTAATTCCAATATCAAATTTTACGAAAAAAGTTTTTTATGTCCGATTCAGCCCCCCCCCCCCCCCCCCCCCCAAAAAAAAAAAAAAAAAAATTAATTCTATTATGTTCCACACTAATAGTTGTTGCTATATATGTATGTAATTCCAATATCAAATTTTACGAAAAAAGTTTTATGTCCGATTCATTCAGCGCCCCCCCCCTCCCCCCCCCAAAAAAAATTAATTCTGTTATGTTCCACACTAATAGTGTTGCTATATATGTATGTAATTCCAATATCGAATTTTACGAAAAAAATTATTATGTCCGATTCACCCCCCCCCCCCTCCCCCCCCAAAATTAATTCTGTTATGTTCCACACTAATAGTGATGGTATATATGTATGTAATTCCAATATCAAAATTTTACAAAAAAATTTTATGTTTGATTCAGCCCCTACCCCCCCCCCCCCCCCCCCCCAAAAAAATTAATTCAGTTATGTTCCACACTAATAGTGTTGCTATATATGTATGTAATTCCAATATCGAATTTTCGAAAAAAGTTTTATGTCCGATTCAGCCCCCCCCCCCCCCCCCTCCCCCCCCAAAAAAAAATTAATTCTGTTATGTTCCACACTAATAGTGTTGCTATATATGTATGTAATTCCAATATCAAATTTTACGAAAAAAAGTTTTATGTCCGATTCAGCCCACCCTCCCCCCCCCCCCCCCCCCCTACCCCCCAAAAAAAATTAATTCTGTTATGTTCCACACACTAATAGGTTGTTGGTATATATGTATGTAATTCCAATATCAAATTTTAGAAAAAATTTTATGTCCGATTCAGCCCCCCCCCCCCCCCCCCCCCCCCCCAAAAAAATTAATTTAATGTTATTTTCCACACTAATAATGTTGGTATATATATATGTATTTCCAATATCAAATTTTAGAAAAAATTTTATGTCCGATTCAGCCCCCCCCCCCCCCCCCCCCCCCAAAAAAATTAATTCTGTTATGTTCCACACTAATAGTGATGGTATATATGTATGTAATTCCAATATCAAATTTTACGAAAAAATATTTATGTCCGATTCAGCCCCCCCCCCCCCCCCCCCCACCCAAAAAAATTAATTCTGTTATGTTCCACACTAATAGTGATGGTATATATGTATGTAACTCCAATATCGAATTTTATGAAAAAATACAAGCCAGTCATTTAGCAGTCTTGGGCTATAGTCGAATACAGATTTAATGAATAAGGAATGATTATTATATTCATCAAAATTTAAATTATTAAAGACTATAAAAAATAAACAGAAACTTGCTAATTACACTTACTTAAACCAGTTAGGGCTTCTCAGATTTTCGGAATAGCAAAAAAAGACACTTGAGTTCCGATTTTACCAAAGTACCAAAACTTTACATGCCAACTTACGTATACCAAGAGTTAACGGATAGATACGTTCTCATTATAAATTATTTCATGATTGACTACAAGTACACAACAGCAAATTCATTGAAGCAATGACCACAACAAGAAGCAATACAAGGAGATAAGATAGAAAAGGATGTGGATGAGATATCTGCTCTTGTAATATCTTAAAATAAACCAATGTCAGGAAAAGTTACAACTAGGGAATGTTCTTCCCCATACATGGACCTCTTTAATTATAATATGTATATATATAAAAACCATACCATCCGCTGATTGCTAATTTAATGTATAACAGATGCGGATTAATAAATTAAGTTAAAAACAATAAAAAAGGACTGCCTATATATAACTTATTAATCTTCCAATCCTATTTCTACTTTTTATTATGATTAATATCAGTGATGTATACAATTTTTCGATTCTCGATTCTTAGTATCGATACCTCTGTTTAAAATAAATTCCTATTATAGAAAATAATCGATATGAGACCTAAAAATGCGAACCAAATCTATTTAATAAACAATTATTATTGTAGAAATAGTTAAGCAAACAGCAAATAGCATTTATTTTCTACGAAGTATAATATATAAGATTATTACAGAAAAAAAAAAATCATTTTACAAAGTTTAGTTTAAGAAGATAAATATTCTTTATTATATTTTACAACTAGCTGAAAGTACCCTGCTCCGCTACGGTTTAATACCATTAGGATTAAGGATAACTTAAATTACTAAAAGTTAAGCTTAACGTTGATAATTATTATTACTTAAGTAAACCTAAAGAATTCCATTCTTTGAATAATTTCAATAAGTAAATTTAACAACTTGCATAAGTTAATTTTATATTATTTTGATAGTCCTCCAGTGAAGCTTCGAGGCAACACTTCCATCTTACCCGGCTTTGATACCAGACCATCAGCTTTTCTTATGGCATACTTTAAGTGAATATAGTCTCAACTTCTCAACTTTTTTGATTTTTTCGAATAAAGTTTAGTCTTTCTGTTTCCATTTTTGCGTACATATCAAAACCGGAAAACTGAAGGAAAAGTAGTTGGGGACGAAGCTACTGTTGAAGCAATGTTAGTGAGTTGCTCGTAAGGAATATGTACATCGAACTGGCCTTATATGTCATCACCAGAGAACATAAGTCTTTTAACCTCCTCTTTAACATAAGTCTTTTAATAGCTTCTCGTCACGAAACAACCCAAACTCCAGGGTCCACCTCTGCAGCCACCGTGAGTTCACAGAAAGTACCATATTATAAGGTTTCGACATCGATCGTATTTTTGTTTTTTTATGGTTTACAACTATAAGGAACTTAATTTGTGGTCAAAGTGTTTTGCTTAAGCATCTAACCTATTTTTAAGCTTAGCTTATCTCCAAATATCATATGACAATTAATCTATTATTATTCACCCAATAAAAATTGTAATCGCATTTTTTGCGAATTAGCCGCGATCCAGGCCGATTTTTTAAAATTCCTTTCTTAGCGAGCACCAATGGTTCTAGAGGAAGCTACATATCCAATTTCATTCCAATCCGTTCGGTGGTTTCTGAGATTTCGTGTTAAATGAGTGAGTGGTATTTGACAAATATATAATAGATAACGTTCTGGGTTTCATTTATTACTTAAGAAATTGCAGATGTTTCAAAAACCTTTTATTAAACACTGCACATGGAAGGTTGCACTGATGTTTCTCGGGTAGTTGTTTTAATAATTTATTTGCCCTAAAATTCGAAAAACCAGTATGGATAAGTAATGATACAAACAATTTCCTTTACACTGGGATAACAATAATCGCCTAAGAATTTTATCATTAAAATTAGGAAGAAGAATCTATACATAATATTTGTTACTGCAAAAGTATTGCCAATGTCAGGGATATCGATTGATACCTAGGAATCGACTCTGGATCAACGATTCTTGATAACGATCCTTTCGTTAAGAATCGGTGAAATCGAGAATCAGCTCCCCAATTAATATATCTGTTGTTCAGATCTTATTCATTTTAGCTATTAATGTTTAATTAAATTTGTCCACTACTGATGGTTATCATTTTTTCTTATCACAAGAATTAAAAATTTGGAGATATTAGTAGTAATATCATAATCACATCCACGGAAAATTATTAAAATCTGATCCATATATTTTTGGAGGATATACAAACAAGATGAATATGGTAAATAAATATATGAGAAATATTGGATATAAATAACAAAATACAGAATATAATTGATATATATATATATCTATATAAAGATTCTACAAAAAACGTCTCTGAGTATGTACACATGTTCATCCCCTCAGAAGCTCCCACAGTAATAGCTATTAGTGCGCAAAGACGTGCCGGCATGGCTGGCGATGAGAGGCGAGGCCGGACTAGTTAAGATGCCTTGGAAATAACATAATTAAAATTAATGGATTCATTAGCAAATGTTGAGCGAGGAGACGGGGTCTAACTTCAAAGGACCTCCGCCAAGACTGGACTCTACAAAATATTTTTTATAATTATCTAACAAGAAGATTTATCGCTAGGTTTGGACTTGAATGGATTCTAAATCCTCTACTGAACACAACAAATTTAACTTACTTATTTGTGTATCATCATGAGGTAAACAGAATAGTTTCTGAAATAGTTTGTCACAGAACTTTGTTCCGAACAGCCAGTAGAGTTTGGCATTGCAGTTCCTTTAAGAATATATCGATTGGGGACGTGTTCTATCTAATCAGTTAAATAATTGTTCGCTCCGAAATCTACTCACGTCGGCGTTTCATTTGCTCTCCACTCGTTTGGAACGAAGAACTCGAGGTTTATTTTATCGTATAATTCCCTCTCAGCAAAAGAATATTGCTCCTAAACTCTCTTATCCACGATTTAATATTTCACGACTACAAGCATATTCAACTTCAATTTGCAGTTGATAATTAAACATTGTAATAAGTATAAATTATCCAGATAACAATAGCATTGTATTCAGAATAGATTTAATATCGTAATGAAAATTTCTGTTTCGGATGAAAGCAATAAGTTATATTACTTACAATAATTGAAGCGCTGAATTCCAAAACCAGATAAGTCCATTTTTTTTTTTTAAATTTCAGAGATGATTTTAAATAATTATTAGTTTTATAAATAATTATTATTTTCATTTTTATGAAGATATTTATTTATTTTATTTTATTTTTTTATTATTATTAGTTGTGTGTGTGTGCGCATTTGTAAATATGGTATGAATGAATACATTTATCTCTGTACCTATTGCCCTTTACTGAGGCAGATTGTACGCTTATTTCAATAAAATATATATTAATAAGAGATGATTTTATTGAACAGCAAAGGTCAAACTGGATCTGGGTGGGAATTTATTTTTTGAATGGCCGTTTTCAATGTGATTTACCTACTTGTTTGAGAAAAAAATAGGTCTGGGTATATGACTTAGCAGGTTTTGAAATTCCACGCCTTAATTTTTTTTTTTTCTCTTTCAAATTTTGATTCATACCTGTCATTGGGGTAACAATCAGTGAATGTTATGATGTTGTAAGCTACAGGCCTTGTAGGAGTGTGGGAGACTAGTACTCAACAGTACCTCCTCCTGGCATGGATTAAAAAAAAGATTTATTGGAGCAAATCTCTCATCCAGCTCCGTAGAGTTCCTTCCCATCCTTTTGAGAGTATTTCCAGGTATGTCAGTCATGGCCGTGTCATTAATGAGTATGTTGTTACGTCCATGAAGTCTGTCGTGAAAACGTCTATAAAGGTCATGTATATGCTCCTTTACTGTGGTGACTTCTAAATCAGAGTGGTGTGTGGTTTGAAATGTACCAAGGCGATTTCGTGATTAGTCTGAGTATTTTTGATTGAAATATTTATATTTTTTTAAGGTGCGTATTTTTTGCAGTCCTGTATATTAGTGAGGCGTCTTGGGCTACATCTAGAAATGCCTCAGTAGCATATAGTCTTTTCTCAAGTGAGATTGATATGAATCAAAATTGGTGTATGAGCAGTACTTGTTTATCTGTCAGGAAGTCGAGTATTCGTCGGTAATATAGTTTTTCAAAAACATAAGAACACAAAGGAAGTAGACTAATTGGTCGGTATGAAGAAAGTGAATCGATGTTTTTGTTTGGTTTATGTATAATGATAATATGAGAATACTTCCATTGAACTTGGATTTCGTAGTCCTGAGTATTGCGTTGTAAAGTGTAGTTAGAAAGACTATAGCTTTTTTGGGCATTTTCTAGAGAAGCTCAGCGGTTATTAAATTTAGTAATACTTAATAGAATAGAATACAATGAAACTAATAAAAGTTAAAAACTATAGACAAGAAAAAAAGTAATAAAATTCTTATTAGAATATGTCCACTTCTCCATTAATTCAAAATTTAAGTTATCGATCATCTCGCGTGTGGCTTAGCGCGTTTATTAATTAATTAATAGACGACCTTTTAAAAATGTATCCTCCTAGAAATTAAAAACATACATTATTTTTATAATATAAAAAAAAAATGTCCACCAGAAGTAAATGAAAACCTTACACGATTTTTTTAAAATAAATGTATAAAGTTTAAATTGATCTTACATAATAAAAAATAGTTCGGTGTTACAGGTGTAAGGTGATAATTCTTTAAAAACAAAGTTATACATTTTTTTTTAAAACTCACAAATACATAACCAATACACAATTGTAGTCCATTTATTTTAATGTTTTTTAAAAGGTTTAATAATGTTTAATAAATATATTATTTTTTTTGCTGAGATATTTGTCTGAACATTCACCTTTAGATGTTTCAGATAACGTTTTTACTAAAGAAATAGTTTAATTTAGAAGATTTAAATGTTTAATATTTAAAAACAAAACTAGCCCCTAAACTTTGCAAAACGTTTTAACTTTTTGTTTCAATATTGTAGAAAGTGGGGAGATGCAAATATATTTATTGTACAATGATTATACCTTACTTTATTTTTGTTGTAATTATGTAATTTACTACATGTTTTGTATAGTTAGAGGAGGCTACGTACTTAATTTTAGAGTATACAAAGAATGAAAATATTCATGACCCTCTATTTTAATTGTTGCTGTAGAGTAAAGCAGATGTGAATATTTATTCAATAAAATCAGCATTAAAATGCAATTTCAACTGTTTTGGGAACTGACAAGTTTAATTATCTCACGTCATTTACGTTTCAGCCAATATAGTCAAAATAGTTAAAACTTGAGGTAAATAATTTAATTATTAAAAAAAAAAAAATTGAACGAATTTCTGTGAACATGTCGATTAATAAACGCTTGTTTTATTTATTTATTTTTTTTAAACCAAAAAACTATAATGTCATTTTATATAGCGTAATTAAATATATTCAATTTGTATTACAAATATTGAATAACTTTTGTTATTTATCTCAACCTCCAGCCAGAGCTGAAATTGAAAGCGCCATTCAATAAGACAAATAATGTCGGAACGGAACAGTAACGTTCATCAATAGAATACATATATTTAATTTAAATAAATAACATTTATGACCATCAAATTAAATAAATTTATAAAAAAATATATTTGGAAGATTATGTAATAAATTATAAAAATAGGCGTATAAAGAAATAAGAAATTGTATTGTTCCATGTGAGCATAAAAGTTAATAGTTCAATTCCAGAACATTTAGATGAGATAATTTCCGAATAAATGAAATGAAATCATATTGCATCAATATTCATTTTCCACAATAAACTAAATTTAGATTGCGTGAGGAAAATGATAACAATAACCCTAACAACATACAAAAAATAAAAATAAATAAAAGAAAGAAAGAACCACAAAGTGAAAACGGTAAACGTAAACTAGATTTTAAGAAGGTAACAAGACAATATTATGTTATGTCGTCCCGAAGCAAGAAGCCAGTCACGCCAGCCTTCAAGACCGTAGACATTGAAAAATTAAAAGTCAACTACATAACAGAAGCCGAACGGAGCAAGATGAATTACAGTAACAGTATCAAGATGCTATACGAGTCGTGACTAGGCAGTGGTTCTGGTTGTGAACGAAGGATTGTATGGCTATGATGACTTGGAATCAAATGCATATTCAATCTAAATTTTGATGAAAGTTATTTGAAAAATGACTGTTATGTTAAATCCTCATATCATAAACACTGCGACTCAGGATATGTTCTACATGCTCTCAATAAGCAATGGAAGACTGCATACCTACTGTACTAGATACCATATTAACAAAATACAGACTATTTATACAAATGGCACTAAAAAAAACATTTATACCAAAGATCGTCTAGTACAGAAAGCAAAAGTATATATTTCAATGGTGAAAAACTTGAATAAGAAAGTATTACTAGTTTGGATTCCATCACAGGTGGGGATCAAGGGCAACGAAATAACAGATTAGGCTGCCAAGGAAGCAGTATCATCGATTGATGTTACAAATCTTTACACCTCATCTGATATTTGCCAATTTTTGAAATATCGAGTAAAACTGACCTGGACCCAGCTTGGGGAAGATATTAAAGAACAACATAAACTGAAATCTATTAAAATGGATACAAAAGTAATGAAAAGTTTTAGCCGTAGCAACAGAAGATAGGAAGTTGTCATAGCTAGACTCACAACAGGCCATACTTGACTTACCCATGGTTACCTTATTACAAAAGACAGTCCGTTGAAGTGCGAGACCTGGAAAACGATACTAAAAGACCCTCGATGTTAAGTGTCCAAAAGAAATTTGATCTAATCTAATCTTTATGCAGATGTACAAACTATGACAATTCCAACCGACTCATACAAACATGCCCACAACAACAATATATATATATATATTCAATATATAGGTATATATTGAAAGCTAAAAACCTCAATTTTTCAAGTTTGACAAACCTTGCAACGTCTCCTCCAAACAATGAGTACAGTTCATATGTTTCCTCTTATTTCCTCCAAAAATACTTGGTAGTATTTTCCTTTCTTGGACTAATAGTGTAAGTTCATCTGCTCAGAACAGAGCAGAATTTTGAATACCTGGAGTTTCGTTGCCTTGGTCAGAAATCCGTTCCGCAAGTACTGGCGAAGCACAAAGAAACACCGACTGGCTTCTGTGATTCTGTTTCTTATTATTTCATGAGATAAATTGTCAAAATTTACAAAACTTCTCAAATAGATAAATCCGTTAACTTTCTCTACCTAATGTTACTGCTTGGCCCGTTGCCTGGTTACCATAAAGTTCATTTTTGGAGAATTGACAAACAAGCCTATGCGTTTAGTTGCCTCATCGAATGCAAGAAATGCCTTAGTGAACGCCCAAAATTAACTACCGACAATATATAAATCATCGGCATTATTGTTACAGTTATAAGGCTGAGGTAAAGAAAACACACTGTTTCCTAACAATAAATCTTTTACGTAGTATCTCATTACTTTACACTTGATCGCCGATATCCCTCCAAAGCGTCTGAAAAGAAGATGGGCTGATAATCTATGGGCCAAATATGAGTAGTTGCTTTATAATTCATAGCAATCGTTTTTAAAACAAATTAAAAAAAAACAACAACATATATATAAACCAATCTCTTCAATTAGAACACTTAAAAGAAAATTTATGGATCCAAATAAAATGTATTTAGAGACTATGGGCTCTAGGTGAGAATCTTTACTAATATATTTAACATTGGCCTGGTACAGAATAACAAATACAGACACTTACATATACCAAACCGAAGGAGGTATAAAAATAAACCGCTATTAAAAGAGTGTATACAAATAGATATATATTTATATAAGATATAAAACAAAGGGAAGGAGAGTGGTGTATGTTGATAGGAGATGTGTTAGTATTTAGTGTCTTAATTGAGGTGAAGATGGAGGCTTAGACCTAATCGGGCTTGGGCTATTTCAGTTCACCAAGGAAAGTTATCTTTTAAACCTAGTTCAACAAACAGGGGATCAGGTTCTCGTCGGCCCAGGATAGTGAATCATCACTTAGCACTCACTATAACTATAACCTTTAGGGAAATATTAATAGTGTGTGTAATAAATAAGAACCTACATTATATTCAAAATAATATGCCATTAAAGGACAGGTAATGTGCAATGATACAGAAAGATCAATACAATTAGGATTGACAAACTATTTTCCACTTTATTTTTTTTATTCGAAGACTAGTTTCGAATATAGAACATCCATCATCAGTTTCTAAAAACTGACATAATAACTACAGATGGACCGACTATGACTGGTCGATTAGTAAATATATATCGCAAATCCAGAATGGAAATGACACAACTCAAAAAGTGATGCTTTTCAGGAAATCCCGTTTAAAGTTTTATCATTCTTTTTTAATAAGCTTTAAGCAATAAGCTTTAACAGGCTTACTGAGCTTGATAAAATAAGCTACAAGCACGAATATGACTTCAAATGGGTTACACAAGTGAGATCAATCTTCGAATCACTAGGTTGCAAAAAAAGAATGTTTACGTATTGAGGGAAATCATTTGATACAATAAAAATATGATATTTTGCAAAAAAATAACGACCCACCTTTCGTCCATAGATACCGACAGTTTCAACATTTGAGAACCAGAAAAAATATTTATCATTTAAAGTTGCCTTCCATAAAGTGAGCATTGTCAGTCAATTAAGAGTTTCCAGCCCGGCAGCCATCAAGCTGTATCTGAAGAACACGACAATTTCACTTGAAGGAAACAAAAATTGTACTTTCTGTGAGCATTTTGTGGAGGACTGCATGGCTCACCTGCTACTACACTGCTCTAAATTCAATGAGCCCAGAAAAATCTACTTTCAGACCTTTATCACGAACACCAATGACACTGACAATGTTGAAAATATTTTAAATATTTCTGATATTGAAAAAATTAACATTATTTATAATTATATCAGTAAAATATCTATACGAATGAAAACAAGTATTTTAAATTTTTATATGTATCTATACAAATTTGTATAAACTTACCAGTTCATTAGTGGACTTAAATAGTTAACCGAGAGAAATCCTCCTTATATTTATTTTTTCTATATTTTATAATTAGATTAATTTATGTATTTGTATGTAATAAGTGTATTTCTATTTCATATTCTTTCCCACTATGTAAATAAATTAAGAATTGTCAGAGAATGTACCAGACTCACATTTGTACGAGAATTGTCTTTTATAAATAAAAAGATTATCTATTTATCTATCTATATATCTATTTCTTTTTTTGTATCTTAATAACTCTAGTTTAATATCATCCGACTCTTTCCAATTGTTTTTAAAGACAAGAAGCAGAATTTTAATTTTTTTTTTTTAGCTGTGCGTTTTTACATTACTAGCGGCAAACGCTCACATTAGAGAAAGGCCTGTAAGCTGCGAATATAAAAATCGTTCTCAGGAATCTTACAATGCTACGAACTCAAACTTAGCACTTGAATTGAGCCCCTTTGATTCTCGATGTGCGATATGTCATTAAAAAAATAATAGTATATTGCGGAAATTCTTTACTCAGAAATGTAGCAGCCATGGAATTTTTTTTGTGTAACAATCAAAATATTTGTTAAAGTTTGATAGGTAATTGATTGCAAAAAAAAATAGTTCTTATTCTTGGAATAAATAAAAATCTGCAAGGATGAATCTCAAATAAAAATTATAATCAATAAGAGCCATTTTTTCATTTTAATAGACCTATTTTTAAGCGTAGAAATATAAATTAATAAAAATAGACTAGTCACCCGATCTCTAATAATAACCATAAGTTGAACTATGATAGTTAGAGATACAAACTTATTATGTAAGAGGGAGGTCAGCACTCTCCATAGAACGTAACTTGAGCTTTAACGTAAGTTGGTTCAACCAAAACGTGGAGTTTTGATATGAAATCTAACTATGGTCTTTTACCTCGAGAATTTAGGTTATGAGTATCGGCTTTCCAAGTAATTCATAATTAACAAATAACTAAAAACAGCTTATTCCGGTATAACATAGGTTACTGATTGTTATCCGGCACTGCATCTGATGTGCGTCTCACAGCCCTAATAAACTATATTATCAAACAAAGATAATCTTTGTCCAAAAATTTAAAAGTTATCGAATACAATAAACCAATATTATGAAAGGTAACCTTTACATTGCAGTATTGGTTAACTTCTGTTTTAAATATGACACATATTTTTCAAAAGGTGATAGAACTCATAAACATATCATGGAACGCATACCTAATAACCCATGACTTAATTTATACTTAACAGACAATAGGTATCCCTATGACTAAGAAATGTCCATCAAATGTGGCGAAAGCTGTATCATACATGAATATATATGTGTGTGTGAGAGGGAGAGGGAGAGGGAGAGAGAGGGAGAGAGAGAGAGAGAGAGAGAGAGAGAGAGAGAGAGAGAGAGAGAGAGAGAGAGAGAGAGAGAGAGAGAGAGAGAGAGAGAGAGAGAGAGAGAGAGAGAGAGAGAGAGAGAGAGAGAGAGAGAGAGAGAGAGGGAGTGAGGGAGGGAGAGAGAGAAAGGGAGAGAGAGAGAATAAAAAATGTCTAGTATACATAAAATACAAGGAATAAACAACCAAAATCAACAAAAACGTCTGAAAAAAATTCTCCAATAACAACTGATTGTATCTGTGAGATAAATCGTTCATAATTATTGACCAATTGTCCAATTACAAAGGAATGAATAAGACAAGAGAAGTTATTGTTTAAGAATCGGTTTGCTTTTTTTTTTTTGTTTTTGTTCTTGCGAAAAAAACTGCATCAAGATAACATTACGAATCCATTAGCTTATGAAGATACATTTACCTTTGTTATTCAATAACAAACATACTATTAATGATAGACGATAAGAATAAATGAACCTCATGGAGTATTGAATAAAAGATAAAAATGAAAGAAGGATATCTTTATATTAACATAAAATATTTTATACATTACACAGTCTTAAAGCTTTTTATCTTACAAACACCGAAAATGCATCGAGAAATACCTAAAATATCAAATTATTATGTACAATATGAAAATAGGTTTAGTGAACTTGTAAAAATTGTATTACATGTTTTAGGTGTACTAAATCTTCTTTATTTTATTTTTTTTTGGCTTACACTCGAAGAAGATGGCTCCGGGATTTTGTACATCTTTGATTAGAGTGCTACCAATGGGTGGTTCCTTTGCAAAATTTAATCATGTCATTATGTTGAATGTATAGTGCATATTTACTAGATGTATTTTTGTAATACAGTTGTAAATTTCTGGTAATAAAAGAATTTTTTAAAAAAAAAGCTTCGATAAATCGTGTACTCAAATGTTAGCTAAGATTTTTTTTTAGTCTATTATCTTTACACTCCCCGAGAGGGGCGCCCCCCTCCCCACTTTGGTGACCCCTGATCTAGGCTTTTGACTTCGATGATCTGATTCAAGGCCGAAAACAGGTCCATTTCAGAAGGTCGACGTCATGGGTTATAGGTTGGTAGTAGAATAGTATAAGAGTAGAAGCTGAAACGAATAGCGCTAGTGGTATTCCAAATATCGACTTTGCTATCGATACATGGAACTAAAATATAGAAGTTGAGAGACAGGGACTGATGGAACCCAGAGACGGGTCTAATTGCGCTCACTGAATGGAAGCGAACGGAGAAGGCTGCCAACAAACTCTCCACTAAACATAGTCCACGCATTCCTGGCATATTTATACACATCTCCTCTAGGTATAATATATCCAGTCTCTAGGTCGGCATGTCTGTCCTAGTCTGGCCTGCATCTCCCGCTCTATATATAGGGTTCCATCGCCTCCACGACAGGCCCTCGTAGCGTCCATTTAAATTGAAGCTCTGCCTCAACATCTCTTCCGAAGGGACAAGGAATTAGCAGACAAGTTTTAAATTTCAGTTGCTCATCCATATATGATGATATGATTATAAACTTGATTTTGCGTTAATATTTGTGATTTTGCCGTCCAAGAAGACATCATAATTCTATGGAATAGTTGTAATCGAAACTTTGTTGGGGTTCATTGACATGCTAAAGCTTTTTCTACAACAATGGAGTTTACAAGTTACTTAAAACTAATGTTTCGAATGATTCCTGTTGAATATATTCGCTATCAATGACCAAAGTTCAAATTGGAATCCACATTAAAGACTAAAACGACAAGAAACTGTTCGCCGTTTTTAGCTTCTTTAACATTTACTAGACTAACGCTAGAAGTTGCCGATTAATTACAAACGAATTATTTACAAGACAGTAATTAGACCTACGGAATTGAGATTTGGGCTCCACTAAACCATCTAATTCATTTCGTATGAACAATCCTTGCAATCCAAAATTCTTAAAGCTACTGTATCAAAAATAAACTTATCCATAAAGACCTTAATGCTCCATATGTCGCTGAATTAGCCTACACCATATAACTATCGTTCCATAATAAATCCCATAACCATTCAAATCCACAGCTTTTTCCCCAGTCTATTCCAAAGAGTATGAAAAGGAGGTAGCTTCGGGACCTTCAGTTAAAGAACGTTTATTGAAGTGCAACCAGTGGGTAGTTACTTTACAAGCAATTGACATGTTATTATTATCATTATATTTCATTTTTTAAAAAGCATAACTCCTATTAATCCTTTGTTCATTACAACATGTTTCGGAGCTCATTTGCTCCATCTTCAGGTTAACTGTGATATTCTCACATAGTGTGTGGATATGTGACTACGTGAGGATATCACAGTTAACCTAAAGATGGAGCAAATGAGCTCCGAAACATGTTGTAATAAATAAAGGATTAAAAGGAGTTATGCTTTTTAAAAAATGAAACACTTAAATTAAATCTACTTCAATGAAACAATTGATTGTTATAATAATATTTAGTAGATGTATTTTTTCTTTTTATGCAGCTGTAAATTTTAATAAATATATTAAAAGTAATCAACGTAAATTTGTAAGCTGCTTTGGAGCAGCCCTCAATCATTGGATTTCGTATCTCTTCCTTAGAATCTAAAATCCTAAAAACTTCTTACAACCTTACCCCTTCATATTTCCTTACCCACAGTGACCTCAATGTCCCAAATGCTGCAGAGACCTACCTACCATTTCATAGACAACTCTATATCCACTCTAAACCACTATTTTTTCAACTTCTTCCCATATCCAGTTAATCCTCCGAACAAGACTTCTGGACATTCTCACATACATCCATAATAATAGTGCTACCAAGGAGTAGTTTCTTTACAAGCCATACATTTATATTGCTGGATTTGATTTTACAAGACTGATCACAGTACTGTGGCAAGTATTCTTGTCAACCCTATCAAGGGGTTGTCATCCCATACCAGCTTGGCGGAAGCGACGAGATTCATTTAACTAATTAATTTACAGGAATCGAATCACGGGATAATCATGGAACCGCCAACGCACTGCGTCATCAACAAATTCGTTAATGACTTATCAACACCTGTAATGACAAATATTAGCGCGTAGGCATAAAGGTAATGAGAGAAATCAATGATATTTCACGATCCTGAAAATTGGATTTTAAAAATAGTCAACACTGGAAAATAATAAAACTAGACAACTATGCCTAATAAATAAACATCAACTTTGTCGTTCACTACTGAGCTAGAATTTAATTTATAAGAAAGGAGAGAGAAAAAATACTTTATTATTAGTAGTGGCAGAGCGCGGTAACGTTGTCGAAGCAGTTTTCGGCAGCCATATAAGTCCTGCTTAGTATTCGGTGCGGTTGGCAGAATTTTATATTAAGTTATTGCCCGCTAAATCTAATATGTAACATGCCAGCTGAAAATCTACGCATCATAAATTTTGAAAAAGCAAAAACCACCGACTCTTCGGCCTAAATACAAAAATTTAGAACTTGTTCACTCTGATACGTCAGCAACAAAACACTGCATACAAATTTTCTCATATATACATAATATAAAATATTCCAAACTTTAAAAGTATTGCTGTTATCAATAATACAAATAATATTGTTATCTATACCCAACACAGCAACAACCTGAATAGTGCTTATAATGAATTGGATTAGAGAGCTAAATATTAGACACGATGAAGCAATGATAGGTGTTGGATTCCATTAATTTCTAACATGGCAATAAAATCGTATTTTTCATTGAATCCGATTAATGTAGATTAATAGATCTCTATTTTTTTTTTTTTTTTTTATCATAGTTGTTTTTTTTTTTATCTCAATTTCTTCATAACTGGAATAGCTCATGCATATGTTTATCTCTAATCTACTGCTTCTGATTAGGAAACTGCCGTAAAATGTTAGATTCGAGCAACATCAACAAACCTAGGACGCGTCAAAAGAGCCCCAACACTTAAAAAAATGTGAGCAAAACGTGTTTTTTTTCATTCAAACCAAAATAGCTCCTTACCGATATGTCCTAGGGACAAATGTTTTATAACAAAAAATATTCTCCATTAAATGTTTGATAAGGAAACTGCCGTAAATATTCGATTCGAGCAACAAAAACAGAGCTAAAGCATATCAAAATTTTACATTTTTGAGATCGAAAAAACCTTTAAAAAAAACAAAAAAACAAAAAACTATAGACCCCTAGCCGACATACCCATTTCAAAAAATAGAGATTAAAACAAAAATTATGCTGTGAGAATTCCATGAGATTTTTACCTGAAAACACGATATCCCACTAAGTTATATCTGGTTAGTAAAATATAAGTAAATAAAAATAATATGACGCTTAGTTAATTAAAATAACTCATATAAATAATAATTGATCCTAAAATTAATAAATTAAAAGAATAAGTTAGTTTATTAAGCTATGCAATTATTTTTTCAACTATTTCTCTTTGATTTGTTAATTAAAATTCATGGTATAATTGATTTTTTATCTGAGCCCGACATTAAAAAATATAACATGAAATCGTCATAAGCACTATTAGTAAATAATAAAATAAATGGTTGAAGGTATATTAACATGTATATGTCAACATATAAACGAAGATAAATTAACTAGAATTAAATGGGAATTTGTTTCAAGCATACGGGTGGATTATATTATTAATCAAATTACGTTTACATGACTCAGGTTGTTAAAATGCATATCCTGCTATTTTTAGTTGTAGTGCATGTAAATGGTAGGACACCTCGACATAGAGAGGGATAGTTCATTGTGATATAGCATATAAAATAATTTCTAAACGTATCTGTAAATATCAACTGAAATGAATTAATGTATCTAAAGAAATGAAGGTTTTAAATATAATTTCCATGATATCACTAATATAAAATACCAACTGTATTTTATTCGGTTACACGAGTTTAATCCAAGGGAAAATAGCAGTTACCCACTATATGCTTGGCACACCAGTATTATAAATATTGCCAATGGAAAAGAAAATATAAACACAAAATAAAAAAGGAGTGGTAAAAAGAAAAGGAAAACCAGATCAGACACATTAATTTTTCAACAGCTTCCACAATCGTTCGCCGGGATGAATAAGTCATCAAGATCTTAATTTTATCACTAAGATAAGTCGAACCGTGATATATCGCAGGCTTCGACGTTAAATTATTTTTACACTTCAACCAAGTCAGTAAATTATTTCTTCACTCCTGGATGTTGAATTCCAAGCAGAAACTGCTACAGAATACGAAATTATAAACCGAGAATAAACGTATGATACATCTCTGATACAGAATTTAAATGAAACATGAGGAAATCAGATGAGATGTTTTTTCTACTTCGTACTACGGCATTTGTATGTTAACTACAAACACCACAATTTTTGTTTTCTATTAGCATCCATTTTAATCCAATTACCGACTCGATGTATCGAGTGAATGTGTAGAAAATCGTTACAAAACAGTATAATAACAAGTTCTACATGAGAAGTTCCTAGGATGGGTATCTCTGGTATGAGCTAATTGAGCAACAAATGGAATATCGAGATCATAAGAATATTAAATAATCTAAAATTGAATATTTACGAATCTTTAGAAATAATAAAATTGTTCAAAACCAGTCCAGAATTTTGTTTAAATAACCAGATAAATATTTCCAATAATCCAATTTTGAAATTGTTTCGAGATGTAACAGAGAAATCTACCAGCAATAGGGAAAACCCAACAGCTCGTCTACCTCACAAATAAATAAGTATAACGTCTCTTTACACTCAGGGCTAAGACACTGGCAGGAGAACATTAAAAAAAAAAAAAGACAAAAATAATCCAACTTCTTAAATAAATTATAAATAATGAAAGCATATTTAGCTCTTAAACTTTGAACCAGCTTAGATGCGGGCTCCATAATTCCACATTTTATTTCATTCTTTCATAAGAACGTTGATGATTTTGAAATTACCACAACAAGATTTAGATCAGGGACAAATTTTGTTTCCAATTCTCTACGTGCTCCATTACCTTCCTAACTCAGAGTCTACTTGCTACCTGGGACCTGGCTACATTACCTACAGCCTTCACGTAGCCATAGATAAGACAGCCAGACCAAGGCAAACAAACCAAAAAAGGACGAGTCCCATCAAAAAGCTATTCGTCATGAGGCAGGGTGCCGAGCTCTGATAACACCTTATCGTCTGTCAACCTCTGATAAGCCGAATCCCAAAGCTCTTATCTCGTACACCGCATATCTCGACCGACGCAAAAACACCTCAATACCTTACAGAATATCTCGATTTGTCAGCGACAACGATCATAAATAAAATTGAGGAATGCTTTCCCTCTTATTATGCAAGAGACTACATTTCTACTACTAAACAATTCTATTAAAATGGAAAGGTTATGATGCAGAACCTTATGCAACCGTTACTTCTGTTCCTATCAGCGCGGCATTTTATATCTCAAAGCGAACGCATACACCTTTAAGGATCGCACGAGTACCCTGGGCAGGAGATCTATATAACCGATAAAACTTATGAAATCGTACTTTCTATAAAAAAGGAGAAGGCTACATAGATACAGGTCGAGCAGGATGTTTCAACATTAGGTTATCGACCAGTTATCAAAAGATTAACTGCTAAGTGTAAGAGTTTCCTCTACAAGTTGTGTAATTGTCACTTCCTGCAGTGCAATCTTAAGGCAACATAGGGACATCAAAGAGGACTTGAAGTAGTAGAATACAGTAAATATCAGATAGCAAAAACAACGATTGAGAAATCGCCGGCTCAACCTAACCCGTGATGTTTCATAACTCATATATTGTTGATCCTACACTACTTGAAGCAAGAGTCTAATGACATTTTATGAATCATCGTAAATAGTGTAACTAATTATAAACGTTACACAAGAAACTAAAATAATCGTGGAACTATTTAGTTGATATAGACAATAACTGTATAACGGATATAATGACCGTAACCACCACACACAATCAGGAAATGAAATCAATTACTTAACTTATTCATCAAGCAGATCACTAAAGACAATGCAAACACTGTTTTTTCCCATTTAAATATCTTTAAATATAAATTTGACTAGGTTGGAAAATGGTATGGAGTAGATGTCTTGATCAGAATTTAGAAAGATATCCATTGTAACAGAAAGGAAGTATACTTGCATTAGAACATTTTTTAGACTAAAATGTTTCGACATATTAAAATGAAGCCGTCTTGTAGGTAAGAGTCTAGTACATAAACCTCAGAGCTCAATAACTTAAAAAATATTCAAGTTCGTAAATTAGCAGTAAAATTAAACATTCTGTAAAAAAGTTTCCACGATCGAAACAAATGAATAAAATGTTACTTAAATTATCAGAAAAGCTGTTTTTTATAAATGGTTAGCAGTAAAAATGGTGATCATATCGGTGATATACATATTTCCGGGATTAAATTTGAATAGATAGATCGGTTTAACACTAAACCCACCACAACGAATTAAATGACCCTTTTCGTACATTTTGGCAGAAGTTCTTGGAGACAACATTCATAATTTTGCTTTTTGACTACTTTTATAAAAAAGAAAAATATATTAAAAATGTGATTCTAATATCTGCTCCTCTCTTATCATTGCTTTTTACCGCATTGAGGTAGAAATATGTATACATGAAAATTTAGTAGATTTAGTGTTAAATATCGATGGTCTTGGATATCAAGGAAAAATGGAATAAAAGAAGAAATAAATGCGAGAACAAAAGCCGAAAATGATTGTTATTTCTCGGTCGCAAAACAACTCCAGTTCGCACTTACATTCCAGAAATTTAAAAATTCGGATAGATAAGACTATTATACTAATAACAGTCCTCTATGGATGCCAAACGCGACCGTTTACGTTTATAAATGAACAACGTCTAAACGTTTTCTAAAATAACGTTCGCATTGTGTAGACATGGTGTCTACCAATTTCAGCCATCAAAATTCCCGACATATTCCCGACTTTTTCAAGATTTTTTCTAGAAATTCCCGACTTTTTCAAAAAAAAATTTATAATAATCTAAACAATCAATCTATGCATACTTTGCTACTTAACATATCACAGTTAGACAATATAAAAAAAAAACATTATTTTTTATATTTCAGATTATTCTAGATAAATTTCAAGAAACACATCAATGTCGAGAGTATTGCCATTCGGTTTGAAAATAGTTAGAAGGTTACACGAGGTTGTCGGATAAAATAACTCCAAAAATATATGTCCGATCAGAAAATTCTTTCTTTTTTTTTTCCATCAGAAAGCTGGTTAAATTTACAATGAGAACTCAAATATTAAATTTTGATCAAGTAGAATGATATACTCACGCTATCACGCTGAGAACCCCATACTCTTGTGAAATCCACTTTTTTTTCAGTATATTTCTCGCTATAACTCCGGAACTATTTACGAGGGTTGTACTGAAAAAAAAGATTCTCAGCGTGCTGGAGTGGGTATTTCATGGGATTTAAAACACATTTCATATAAGAGGTCTCATTGCAAATTTGGCCAGCTTTCAGATGAAAAAAAGAAATTTGCATCAGACAAATAATTATAGATTTATAGCCAAAAGAGTACCGACAAATGTGTTTTCGCAATGTGTGTTACTTACCGCAACTTAGCCAATCTTTAAGCGTTGGTAGTGGCAAAACCGCTGAACCGATTTTAATGTAATATTATTACAAAGTAAGTTTAATATGACGTTTTACAGTTTTCAACTAAATATTGCATTTTTCCCTTCCCCACTACTGACTGCGCAGAAAAAAAAAAATGAATAGAATCAAATTTGTTGCAAATTTGATTTGCTTTAATGTGTTGATGACAAACTTTGAATGATTATTTTTCTTTATTATATAATTAACTTTTTAATTATAATTACCTAGTACATGTAAATTGATTTGTAAACATTTAAATAAAAGTAGCAAAGTTAAACATAAAATTAAATTTAATTTAATGCTCTATCAACTTGTTTCTGACTATTCTCATGAGTGCAGAAGAAGCAAACCTAGTGCCGGCCACGACCGTTTAGCGAAAAGTGAGGTGAAAATGATTTTCTTTTTCTTTTTCATAAATCAATTATTTCAAATAACAAAAATAAATTAATTTTGATTGATAAATAAACCATAAAAAGACAGAACAGTATTTTCCCCCAGAACCCACTCTTGACTGTTTTTTTTGTTATCTGCCGTGTTGGAGAGAACCGCTGGGCCCACAGGTATCGTTCTGGTCTCAAATAACGTATTTCAGGAGATATTTTATAAAATAGGTGACCATATCAAAAATTCAAAGTTAAACAAAAAAAAAAAAAAAAAAAAAAAATGGCCTCTTTTCGATGATAATATCCCTGTATCTTGGGAACCAATGGCTATATAGAGCTCACCCTGATCTCAAATTGTAGCAAATTTAGTTTACTTTAAAAGTATGTGGAGTGACTATACCTATCAGACGCTTCCTTAACTCATATATTGAGCAAAAACTTGACTTTTTCCCGACTTTCGCAAATTTTCTGTAAATTCCCTACTTATTCCCGAATTTTTCCCGACCACACAAAATTCCCGACATATTCCCGAAATTCCCGAATTTCCCGACTAGTAGACCCCCTGTGTAGAATATTTGGCTAAAAAGAGGAGGAAGTTATGGGAGACTTTAGAAAGCCACACAATGCGGAACTACATGAGTTTTATCCGGTATATAAAGGGTGAGTATCTCTTAGTGTAAAAAAAAAAAAAATTGGGTGAAACTAGATCAAAAATGTAACAAAATGCCGCAAACCTCTCTTTTCTATTCCAACTTGTTGCAGATATACGATAAATCAAAGACTTTTTTGAGAAAACCACGTTGTTGTTTTTTTTCATAAAAGCTATAATCTCTCCATTTTATTTAAATATTTTTCAAATTTTGACCACATTATCGGATTTAAAATTAAATTTTCTATAATAGCTGAGTACCTGTAACCTTGAATTTTACAAACTTGGTATCTAAAGAACAGCTTGATCTTCACCTTATTTGGGGAAGTCACAATGTCGTATTTACTTCAACGCTCACCGTTTTTCGAAAAAACTATCCACAAAACGTCAAATTTCACAAAAACTTGCAAATTTAATCAGCTTTCGAATGATACGTTAAACGTAATGATTTTGTTTCAATTTCATGGAGAAAATTACTTTTGAAACCAAAAAAACGTGAGTTCCCATTTGGCATACAAATCAGTTACTTGTGTAAATAAAACATTATGACATCCCTTAATGGAAATGTGCATTTTAAACATAATAAATTCTTCATTGGAATAAAAAGCAAAGAAAAAAATTATTGTTTAATAGAAAATAAAGGAAAACTGTCAATAAAGCGAAACCAGATGTGAGGATCTTATGTTATTACATTTATTAATTTATTACTATAATTGCATTGGAATAGAAAACTGAGGTTTGCGGCATTTTGCTACATTTTTGATTTAGTTTCACCCATTTTTTTTTATATACTAAGAGGTAGCACCCTGTATGGTTCAGGAGATAGCAGCTGTATTATTAAAATCGGCATGTAAAGTAGGTGGATTTAGTAATGTCCGAATCCTAAAGTGGTAATCACTTTAGAGCCTTCGGGTAAACGAGCATTGCGTCAGGGCAGATCCTGGGGGTTCGGGTTTTGATGGGGTGGGTTGGAGGGAGGTTTGTGGTCAACAGTTGGTGGTGTCGGCATCGAATCTTTGGGTTCGATTTAGTATTACCTAAACCTCTTATTTATTTAGTATTTTTATAGAATTTTTCAACGCTTTTTTCTTCAAAATATTTACTTGATCTCTTATTAAAATTCATTTTTGCAGCTGTTATTCTGTATTACAGGATTATAGCACAGTATTCACTTCTTTCCATAACAGTGCTTACATAGGTAACTTCAACTAATCCGTGAATATTTGTAATGAAGGTTTCTTAACTGATGTAAGAGTCAATATGCTTCAACCATAAACCTTCTAGTTATATAAATGAACAGTTGTAAAGAAGTTATTTACTGTAATCATAAAGTCGGACAATTTAACAGTGAATTTCCAAATTATGGTAAAAAAAGAAAATCATTACTTTCCGAAAAATAAATACAACGTTGCGATCTTCGAAGAAAAGGTTTTCGAACGCAGACACCGTGACATAATTTCAAACCTTAGAATTATATAAACGTACTCTGAAAAACGGGAAGCAGTCACTGAACTATAACTTAATAGTAAAAGTTACGTAAGAAATTCTGAATGGCAGGGAGGATAATTTCAGTTTGAATATTAATAGGTTAGTTCTAAAAGAAGTGCTATTAAATCGTTCAATTGCAGATTTCATAATATTTGAGTGAATGAAATAAGGAGAAAATTTCCATTCCTTGTACTAGATTCGTATCCATTCTAACTTTATTTCCGTTCTTAAAATAACACCTGTTATAAAAAAACTTTAAAAAAAAAAATCCTTTATTGCTAATTACAACTGTATACATTTACATGGTGCCTACCAATTTCGGTAAATGCTTTTCCCGACTTTTTCAAGAATGTTTCTGAAAAATATTTTAATTCTCTTGCAATAATAATCAATGCATACATTTCTACTAAGCATGTCACAGTTAAACTATTTATAATATTTTTAACTACTTATTATTTGTTATTTCAAATGAAAGAAAAACATTTTTTAACTAAATAAATTTGATAATTTAAAATGATGAATGTGTTAGAAGAGCTTTTAACAAATTTTAATCATTAGCGTTGGCCCACTAAACCTATAAACCATAAATAAAAAAGTCACACACATTGCACAACATTTTATTAATGAGTAAATATCACAATATAAATATAATATTCAACGGAATATCAACGACAATATAAATATAAATTTAATTGACAACCCAATGTTAGTTGCCATAGAAAAATGTAATTTAAAGAAATCAGAAAAGGTCGAACCGAGCAAAAAAATTCAAACTATAATACATATTAGTGAGGTATTTCTTTTTAATCAGAATCAATGGTCTGTTCATAGATTTCGATAGACTTATAGGCTATGACATTGTAATTTTGTACATATAAAGAAATTTGAATTAGTAATTAATGAATAAGAAATAAAACTATGAAGAGAGGACTTTTAATATAAAACTTCAAGTTTGATATAGTAGTTTTTAGAATTAACGACGACTTTTTTCCCGACTTTCGCTAAATTTAATGTAAAGTCCCAACATATTTCTAACTTTTTCCCCCACCACACGAAATCCCCGAGGTGTTCCCGAAGTTCCCGAGTGGTAGACACCCTGATTTACTTATATAGAATAAGTAAATAAACGGTAAAATGATTACAATGACTTGTAAAGAACTACCCATTAGTACCACTTCAATAAAGTTACTACATTAGAAGATCTCTTGGCCATCTTCTGAGACACAAGACGCCTTGGTGGGTTATTGGGAATTAAATGAGAAGCTAGTTGGGAGACTAGTGGATTCGAGTGGGTAGGAAATTTACTATGAATAGATAGGTATCTGTTTTGAGACATAATAAGGAGCATTGAGGATTAAATTTAATTTAAGAATTTTTGATTGTAAGGATGGATATAGCAGAATTGAGAGGCTTGGAGAAGCCCCGTCATAAAAACAAAATTGTAATAATAAAAGGAAAAAATAATTAAAAATATTTTACCTCCAATGGTTTTAGCAAAAATCCACGCGTATAGTTACTGCTCCGACGTCAAGGCATTTTACTATGACAGACCGACATAGAACATGGAACAAAAATAAAATGCATAGTCGTCTGACTGAGGTCATAGTTTTTTATGTAATGTTCCAGCTATGTTATGTCAAAACCCGAGAAACAACTGACCTCAAAAAATGCTTATAAGGCAAAAGGCAATGACCAATACTATTAAATATTATTTTTATCGATGCTATTTTTATTTTTAATCTTTTATTAATTGAAATTTACAACTGTATTAGAAAATACATCCAGTAAATGTGCTGTATACAATACAATATGATAACATGATTAAGTCTTGTAGAGAAACTACCCATTGGTAGTACTCTAATGAAATTTACAAAAGAAGAAGATCCCGAGGCCATCTTCTTTTCAGGCGCCTCGGAGGATTCCCAGGAATGGAATGGGGAAGCAAGTTGTGCAACAAGTGGATTTGGATGCGGAGTAAGTTTATTATGAAAGGAGAGGTATCTGGTTCGAGCCAAATCAGCGACATAAGGGATATTAAGGTCATTGTGGATTACTTCATTTGTGACAAAGTAAGGAGCATTAAGGATTTTTCGAAGGATTTTGGATTGGAGTGATTGGATGCGGGAAGAATTCGATGGTTTGGTGGATCCCCATAACTCTATACCGTATGTCCAAATAGGTCTGATAATCGTCATATAGATTAGTTTCTTATAGTGAATCGGGAGGTTTGAACGTTTGTCAAGTAAGTGTTGTAGCAGTCGAAATCGACGTGCAGCTTCTTGTCTTTTCAATCTAGTATGAGGGTTCCAGGTAAGTCTCTTGTCCAGATGAAATCCAAGGTATCGTATTTGTTCCACATTATTTAGCGGTACACTATTAAAGGATACAGGAGGACAGGATGAGGTAGGTTTTCGACGGAGGGTAAAGGTTATTTGTTGGGATTTGCTAGGATTTATCTTAACTCTCCAGTTATGACACCATTCTTCAAGAGAAGTGATGTGTGACTGGAGTGTCTGGGATGCAGCAAATGGATCTTCATTGACTGATAACACGCTGGTGTCATCAGCATAGGTTGTGAGGATAGTGTTAGGATGTGTTGGGATATCAGCTGTATACACTGTATAAAGGATGGGACCCAGGATACTACCTTGAGGAATACCAGCGGTCTGGGGAAAGATAGATGAGTATTTAGAATTGTGATTAACTCTAAATACTCTATCAGAAAGGTAGGAACGGAGGATGAGGAAATATGTAGATGGAAGGAATTGGCGAAGTTTATAAAGCAGTCCTGAATGCCATACCCGATCAAAGGCCTGTTCAACATCTAGAAAGGCACCCGTGCAATACATCTTGCGCTCCAATGCAGATGAGATAACATCCACCACACGATGGCACTGCTGGGTTGTGGAGTGAAACTGACGAAATCCAAACTGATGGTCAGGAATAATGTGATTGGAATCGAGGAAGGGATAAAGGCGTTTTAAAAGGAGCTTTTCAAGGATTTTTCCCATGATAGGTAGGAGAGAGATAGGTCTGTATGAGGAAGGATTTTCTGGTGGTTTTTTAGGTTTTGGAATCATTTTAATAATTGATAATTTCCAGGAATCGGGAAAATATGTAGTACGGAGGATAGCGTTATAAATATAAGTTAGGAGTAATACTGCTTTCTTTGGAAGACATTTGAGGATTCTTGAGGTAATAAGGTCATGTCCAGGAGCTTTGTTGGAGGGCAATCTACGGATTATGGATATTATATCTGATGGGTTGAAGGCTTTAGGGGGAAGGGTCATTTGGAGAGGAATAGTCAGTTCTGCTTCAATACGTTCTACATGGTTAGGGTTTAGGATGTCAGGATGAGGTTTAAAAGTGTTATGTAATTGTTCACCAAATACCTGCGATTTTTCTGAATCAGATTTGGTCCAGGTTTGAGCTGGAGTGAGGAGAGGATGATTGAAGGTTTTGAATTTTAAAAGTTTTTTGGTCGTGGTCCATAATGATTTGTCGGAAACAGATAGTTGTTCAGTTTGTTTCTGTAAATTTTCAAATTTTAGTTTTTTAAGTTCTGTTTTAAGTTTGTTGGTTAATTTGGTATAATTGGTTTTGTCAGATGGGTATCGAGTTCTATGCCATTTGGCTCTAGCTCGTCGTTTTTCGACTAGTAAGACCCGAATATATTGAGGTAAGACCATGCCTTCTGAGCGTATTATTCTATTTTTTAAGGTATTTTCTGCTATGCTGGTTTGTATTGATTTAGTAAGGTGTTCTATTGCCGTGTCTATTTGTTGAGATGTTTTTAGAGGAGTTTTTAAGTCTATATGGTTTTCTAAAGTCGACCGGAATTTGTCCCAGTCTACTCGTCCAGTTATTAAGGATGGAGGAGAAGGTTTGATAATAGGAGTAGAATGTAATGTAAGCAAAACTGGGCTATGATCAGAGGAAAGGTCATCTAAGGAATCTATTGTAGTTTGGGAAGTAGGTATTTGAGAGGTGACGAATATGTCGAGAATATCTGGGCGTTTTTTAAGGGATGTAGGCCAGTAGGTAGGATTGTTAGGTGAAAGGATAGGGTAATTGTTTAAGGATGATACACGGGAAAGTACACTACCTCGGGAATTGGATGTTCTACAGCCCCATCGCTGGTGTTTAGCGTTGTAATCCCCACCTGCAATGAAGCGCCGCCCAAAGGATTGGAATAAGGAAAGCAGAATATTATGGGAAAGGCTATTTCCTGGAGGACAATATACAGCTGAAAGAGTAAGGTTAAATGGAAGAGAGGATAGGATCAGTGCGGTAGACTGAATGGTGTCAGTTGGAGAGGAAGGAATCAGGGTGTGGGTTAGTGATCTATGGATTAGGATACAAGTACCACCATGGGCTGTTTTGTCGGGGTGGTCAGATCTGTAAGTGATATAGTCTTTGATGTGGAAATAAGAAGTAGGCGTCAAGTGGGTCTCGGTAATTAGGGCAACGTGAATGTTATTGTCGTGTAAGAATATGTCTAGTTCATTTCTGTGATTGAGCAAACCATTTGCGTTCCATAAAAGAACTGCCAAGGAGTTTTGGATCATCGAGGAACAGTAGACGTGATTTCTGTCAGGGCTCTTGTGAGAAGGGTAATTAAAGGTCTGATGGTTTCTTGGAGTTCACGGAGGAAGGAGGAGAGAATCGATGAAATATCACCAAAACCTTGGGAGGAAATAGGATAGGATTCTGATATTTGAGGCGGAAGGTTAAACTGTCTTGACGACGGTAAGAATGGGATTTGGCTTGGATTTTGTTGAGGTGTGATTTGCTCATAAGTTTGTAGTGGAGTCTTGGTCTGTTGGTTTACTTGTTGTGGAGTCTGTTTATCGATGCTAAAAATTTATTTGTTTTAATTTTTTTTAAATAAGATGATATTGCAATAATGCGTAAATTTTGATAGCCATATTAACCACTCTACGACCCCTAGACTCGTCAATTTTTAAGCGAAATAAGAAAAGACAAGAGGAGCCATAATATATAAATATTGACACAATCTTGCTAAACCATCACAGTTCTCTATAAGCAAAGGTTTAGACGGGGCTTCCACGAGAGACCGCACATCGCTGTTGAAATGGTAGCAGCTATTTCATTTTACAACACATTAAACAAATAAACAAACATCTGCTTTGAAGACTCACAAACAACGAACCCGCCACTTACGTCCCACAAGGAGCAGGTCTTCGACCCTTAAAGTTTATAGCAAATACAAACGAATGACTAATCTCTTGTTGACAATAGCCAGGCATCATTAGCACCGGGTTGTTTGTAAATTATAGGACTCCTGTCAATGGTCGATATCACTGTTTTGGAAGCTATGGTTATAAAGAATGTAATAATTTATTCACTTAAATACATCAATAATAAATAATGAATATATGTATAAATAAAATTATGTTATAAAATATACATATAATACTATGTTATAGTCAAGTGATTAAAATGTACTTTAAAAGACGCAATTTTATTTACACGATCGCTTATATTGACAGTAATCAAAGTGATATTCTGCTGGATTGGCTACACAAAAATTATATTAGGACAGGATTTCGTATTAACACTGAATTACAAAAGTTTCCGGATAACCCTGTCACAGACACGATAGCAATTTAATATATATGTTGAATGAGTTAAAAAAAAAAAAAAAAAAAAAAAAAAAAAAAAAAAAAAAACTAAAAAAACTAAAAGAGGTGAGGTGAAAAGAAATCAAAGTGCTAAACGATGACGTAAATAGAAGGTTATCATTAAAACATTAGTTTATTCAACCTACTTTTCCCCTTCCCCTTTCCACAATGAATATATTTCAGATATCTGTTAAATCACCTCAAGTGAGTACCAATATTTTCGATTTCTTGACTTACATTTTTGAAAACTTTAGTATATATAATCCATGTAACATAGTGCTAATGTGTTGAAAATTTTGTATGTTTTAGAACTGAAGATGAATGTTTAGCATTCGCAACTAGTATTCTAATAAAATAATTTCAAAAGAAGTAACAATTAATTCATCAATCCTAATAAAAGAAATTTAATAGAAAACGTTATAAGGCTAGCGCAGACGGTTCAGGGTGGAGCATAAAGGAACTAATTTTCCAACTGTTTCGATGTGATTTTGCATTGGTTTGAGGGGCAAACGTACACTATGTCTCACTAACGCTAGTGAAAAATCCGATTCCCTTCGTTCCGTCAGTAGTGTGCGCTAGTTTTAAGAGTTGATATGACAAGTTTTATAAAGATTAAATTTTATCAAATAAATTTATCGATTTTGGCATTTTGACTAGTTTTTTAAATCTCAAATTAAAACAAGATTATTTTCCGACACTTTCAAGAAGCTATAATTCATGAAAGTCATCCCTAGAGGAATAACAAACTGGAAACGCGCCAGCTATAATTTAATAAAAACCTACATCGTTATTTGGGGCACAACTATTTTTTGAAATACTAGTGCAACTGCACTGACCTTCTCACCTCGGTTCAAATTAATTATTTATCAAACCGATTTATTATAACATTAAATTTTGTTGATAAGAAATCAAAGAATTAATACATGGATAACAGGTATAGAAAATAGATGAAGGAGTCCTGGAACTATCTTGAGTAGTAAAAGTCCTAATTATAACCTTTTGGGACTGGTTAATCGTCAAATAATAAGAACTCCGAGTTTCTCCTAATGAAGATTGAACCACGCTAATCCAGTTTCTGTTAAGAACACCATCAACAACCTGGCAATGGGAGAAGATTAACATTTTGTGACTGAGCGGGCAAAGTGTAAGTGGGATATTTACATAACGGGCTTAATGAGCCGCTAAGGAGCCCAGCCCAGCTACTGGCTGGTCTCGATCCTAACCTCATTAGTGCATTTTCTTTACGGACGAGTGCCACCTTTCTTTCCTTCCAACTAGTCGCCTTAAAATTCGATTGCTGTGTAATTGTCACAATGTGTATATCATTATGTAAGCAATTAAAGTCTGTAACACTACAACCCATGAAGGGTCTTAGGCTCAAAAATTAATTGTACTGTTTCTTAGCTAAAGGTTGGGCGACGAATTGAGGTTTGGTGACAATTATGCTCAAAGAGGTTTCCACCCATTTTATAGTACATCCTTTATAGAGGCTAAGTGTCCCACAGAGGTCTTCCGACACCTGGATCGATCCTCGGATGTTACTACATAATGTCGAACCAGGGTCCGAATGTCGGGAGTCCAATACCTAAACCACTGAGCTATTGCGCCTAACCAAATATTACGTAATACATGCATTTCAGGCGGCACAACAGACACGTAAGGCCTCTTAGTCAGCTCAATCATATTACCCCAGCCGATTTTATCTACATCATGAACCCTGTTCAATCCTGCCTATTTTAAAACTACGTGAACATTGTGCTTTAATTACGACCGCGGTCTCGCCTTACTCTTGTCTCATCTGGCGGGTGTTCATAAGGTATTATAATTCGATATATGACATTAAGGACTGAATGGTAACCCTATCTGTACAGTATATAATATTAAACAAAAAATGGGATGATGCGAAAGTCCTATGGATAAGAACTTCTAACCACGATACCCAGGTTCCAGTCCGGGTAATTATATATATTAAATACAGATAATTATTTATCTGTATTATCAGGCGACGGTTGATCCATAGCTAGAGAGACCCTCAAGGCGCGGAAAAGTGGAAACCCTTAATTGAGGAAAAACCTAGGGGTTGAATAAGATTTTGCCTAAATCATTCCTTGCAACTTTTGTCCAAGAAACAGTACAAACAATCTTACCAAACTCTGAAATAGTAATTATAGAAGTCTTTGTTTTCATTCTGATGCATTTATTCTATTATATTTAAAAGCAAAACTAGTAACAGCAACAAATTATATCTAAGATCGAATTATATTACCATGTATAATTATTTCAAACCCCCCCAACTATGTAGGTACAAATAATATAATAATGTAATAATATATAATGTAATAATAATATAAATAATGTAATATATAAATAAGATATATATAGTGACAAAATAGCCTTCACTTATTGATGTCTGATCTATCGCATTTAAGTACTAGGAATCCTAGACCCTGCAAGTTTTTTTTTTTATATTAAAATAATTTTTTTTATTAGTTATTTTATATTCAATGATAAAAGTCTGCTTTTTATTATATTTTTAGAGTTATTACTGTTTGTTTTATAATCCCTCAACTTTTCATATCAAAACAGCTAACATAAGATATAATGGAGCCGGACATATTAACATAAAATCAAGAGGCAAAATAAAATAACTGTGCCCTTAAATTCAAAATTCAACATTATGTTACAACCATTTTTCGTTCATTCATAGTCGTTCGATAAACTAATATTTTTGTATCGATTATTACTGTAATTTAAAATATTTACAATTTAGAAAGTGAAAATTCTAATCTAGGATGATGTGACATGAAACAACTCGTTGATTGGTAGCGAGCTAATGACTGCTGTCACGGAGCCATTTTCATTTCAGACGCCTCGTGGGATTATCATGAATTGATGAGAACACAACAAATTATAAGTTGAAAAAAAAAAATACTTCATAATAAGTAATGAAGTTCCATAGAAAATGTATACAGAATAACTACATCAACATGTAACGCTTTAATAACTTTCACATGTAAGAATCGTGGATTTAATCAATTTTTTTAATATCCTAAAAGCATTTAAAAGGCATTAAAAAATACATTGATATTGTTTCATTCATTGTGTGTATTTTTTAAAACTTTATTTTACCTTTTTAATAGAAACCACTTAAACAGGAAAATGTAAAATGATGAAACCTATATAAAAATTATGAACTAACAATCTATTGTTAATCTTCTATGAACATAATTATTTTTATGAACATGTGAATAATTATTATTGAACCACAAATCATAAAATTGGTGGTACTTTCAGCACTTCCTTAAGATGAGGAAAGAAGCTTTTTACAAGAATCAGGCCCAGAAAACTGCTTGAACCAATGAAACAATATATTAACAACGAAAGGAGAAACTAGTTGAGATTATGATTCACGGACAATTGCTACTATTTCACTTCTACATAACACCATGAAGATAAATAATAGTAGATCATAAATAGACATAAGAAATAATCGTAGTTAAATCAGTTCTCAAGAGGTTCGCTCAGTCTTCGAAAGCACCTCACGATTCGGGATTAAAAGAAGCTATGAGGAAGGGCATACAATAATAAGACGCAGAATTCCAATTATCCTAACCATTTAAATGAAAATAACCATAAATTCAACAAAGACTCGGGAGTGAAACTTCTACATCAAGTACAGAATAGTCTAAAATTAAATACTTACGAATCATTAGAAATAATACAATTTTTCATAAACAATTCGTCATTTTGTTTAAATGGCCAGATACATTTTTACAATGGTCCTATTTTAAACTTGTTTCCAGTAGACAAGGAAAAACCAACCAGATATTTTTTGAAAACCTCCTGTGTTGCAAAGTCCTGATGTTTTGGAATTTTTGTAGGTTTTAAGAACTGATGGTGAATGTTTAGCATTTGACTAATCTTCGAATAAAACAATTGCAATAGAAGAGGCAAATAATTTTTCCAAATTGAACTATATCAGGATGGGCTCACAGAATAACTTGACATCATATAGGATGGATTGATTATTCAACATTTCAACATTTAACTGATTAAAAAAAATAGGATTTGAATTTTGGTTTTTAATAAGCCTGGATGAGAATATGATATAAATAAACAAGTTATTCAGTGTTTTCGGAACTATGAAGTTAGAGTTGAGGTATGCATGACATATTGCAAGGATGGCAGATTAGTCAATTCAAAAAACATATTGTAGGAGTGCATGAAATATGTGATGATTTTTGACTTCACAGTTTCGTTGGGAGTAGTTAGAAGGTAAACATACTAAAAGTCCGCGCTCCTGGGGTGTGAGCTAACGGTGGGGGAAGGAGAGAAGGTCGTATTTCTTGGTTTTTCGATTATATCTCGAAAACGATGGACTCTAGAAAAATGTGTTTTAAATAAAACCTAAAGCTAATTGAATTTCCTATAAAATTGTTTTTATACATATTTGTCAATCTTTCAACGGTTTTCGAGATATGCGTTATTTAAAATCGATAATTTTCGAGAAAAAAAATATTGTTTACCTCACTTTTTGTCAAACATTTGCTTCAAGGGTTAGAAATGTATATTTGAAATTGAAGTAAACTTAATGCTCTACAACTTAAATTCTGACATTTTTTCTGTGAAACGTTAGCGGAAGGCACTAGAAGGAAATGTTTGACAAAAAAGTAAGGCAAAAATTATTATTTTGCGAAAATTATCAGTTTTTAATTACGTATATTTGAAATATATTTTTCTAGAGTCCATCATTTTCGAGATATAATCGAAAAACTCAAGAATGGGATTTTCTCCCCCCCCCCCAGGGGCAATGACTTTATGTATGTTTATCTTCTAACTACTCCTAACGGAGTTTTGAGGTAAAAAATAATCGCATATTTCATGAAATCTACACCCCTCATTTCAGCACTCATTGACTGGACTAAGATGTAGAGATGCTTAAGATATTGTCGACCCGATCAACACATGGAACCAGGACGTGAGGAAGACTCAAAGCTGAGGTCTTCGGATGGTGTAGCGGATAAATTGAGGGATTTGGAGTAACGGAGATCTGTACAGCCGAGACAGGGTTATTGCGCAATAAAAAAAAATTAATTAGGTTAGAATGATTAGTAATCTAGTTAGCTCAAATACAATGATTACCTTTAAATAGGTAAAATCAAATACAAGTCAGAAAGCTTAAAGTATAAACTGTATTATCTAAATCCCCAATCGGTGACCACCCTACATTTTGTTTTTTTCTTCACCTTGACCGAATCACAAAATTAATACTGACTCATCATCAATCGCCGGTAATCTCTCACATCATCAAATAAGTAATGCCAAAAACGAGAGGGAAGACCATAAGATGCAGTGGTGTAAGGCGATATGTTGCCCGGATAGAAATACTGTCAGCTGAGATGAGTCAGGTCTGAGCAATGAGGCCGCCAGATCTGTCTCGAGCTATATTTTCTTCAGTGCCGGTAGCCTATGGCTGCTTGGCGTATTCGCGAATATGTTATTAAAATAATGTTCTGTAAATAAACCTAATATTTCCAACGAGAGTGGATAAATTTATGTATAACTGGCAATATTGCATCAGAAAGAAGTCAGAAGTCAGATATGATTATTTGAGTTACCTTTAACAAACTATGGTCAAATAATGCCTTAATCAGGGAAACAATCAACTCATGGTCCTGGATTGTAATCCAGCTGTAGCTCACTATAATAACGAAAACCAGCCCATTAAAAAAAAAAAAAAAAAAAAAATTAAGTTAAACGAAAAAAAAATTAAATCGAAGTTAAAAAACAAAAAAAAAGGCTATTCTAGAAAATGAGAAGTGCCAATTCAAGAAGCACCTATTCGCAGGTAGGGGAGTTGAATGAAGAATATAAAAATACTTCTAAGAATGGACTGACTTCGAATGATCTTGTACAGTCTGCTCATGCTTTGTCTTCACGCCAAAAGTGAATTGGTGACAAATACAACTGATAATTCATCAAACACAAGATTGTCAAAAACTTAAAAAGAAAATCTATAAAATAAGGAAAACAAAGTCACAATACTGTTCAAATTCTTGATCATAGGTTATTATAACAGAATTATATTAAATATTTCAGAAAAATAATTTCAGTCACAAACAATTTTGGGGTGCACTAAGAACTCGATTCCCAGTCCCCATCAACCAAGCCTCAAATTTTTGTATTTAATTTATTTATTTCACAAAATATTCGTTTGCCGAACAAGCCACTAGGCAATCTTTGTAAGTGCATTCTGGAGAAGGCATTTCAATATTTTGAAGGCTGAAGCAACATTGTTCGTTAATTGGTTTTCAGAAAATGAAGAGAGTATGCCTCGGCTGATACCCAACAATTAAATTAAAGAAAATGATTTTTTTTTAAGCCATAAGCTTTTTTATACATATATGTAATAATGTTACTTAGGTATATTATTGTTGCACATATAATAATAATTAATGAATTAGAAAGAGGAGGAATGCAGTGGTAGACAGTACAAGCAGAAGAGATTTGGAAAGAAGTCCCCGTTGGAGAGGCTTGGTGAACATCCAGGACCCAGCAGTAGCTGGAACGGAAGAGGATATGTATGTATGTATGTTTATAGAATGTAGAATATGTTTATATCACGTCTAATGTTGTGGAACATCGTGGTTCAACGATATTTTATAGTATTATAAATAGGTATGATAAATAAAAATATTAAACTAGTATTACTTATGACTGTATCACCAGATGAAGTCATGTTATGTAAATCACCCAAGTACACACCAGTAGTCACCATTGTCCAAGCAAAGAGAACAGTACAATCTACTATTATTTTTAATGCGAAGAGAAATTTCATGTAAAGCTAAAAGAAGCAGTTAAGTACGATGACAAACTAAAAATGAAAAAGTAACCTTAACAAATTAAAATAGAAGCAGGATTTAATAAAATTTGACAATTACTTAATAAAAAATAAATGACAGTTAAATTTGAATTTGTACAAAAGGATTATTCGATACAAAGCATAATGCAATACGCAAATAAAAATATATATATTCATATAAAATATTTCTTTGAAAAACAGTGAACAATAATCAGTCAACTAGCTAATATATTAATATTTATTATATTTTTTTTATCATATGAATCAGGAAATATATGGGCGAAGATGATAAGGATAAGAGTACGAACGAAATACATAAAAATGCATTAAATTATAAATTTATTACATATTAAAAAAAATTAAATTAAAATATCAGTTTAAAGACAGTTTTGTTTTTATTTCTACTTTAGCGGAGCCACGATGTCTCGCCAGTGGCTTATCAGCCTGACGTCATCATGTGTGAAATCGTGTTGTTCCACAATGTCGGCGCAACTTAAAAAATAATAATAAATCAAAAAATTTATAAATATGGTTCATAATTAAGTTCTTTTGTGACCTTTCTTTTTACTTAAATTGGAAAATGAAAATTATATAAAGTTTAATGAGAATTAAAATCATAATTAAATTAAAAGCACACAATTTTAATTGTTATTAAATGTATAGGATGTTAATTCGCAACGTATTTTCGTCTTCATAAATACTTAATCTTTATTTTTAAAATTTTTAAAGAGTACATATTCATATTAATACATAGCTAAGTTAGAGGATTTTAATATTAATTTTTATTTGATTTAATTGTGCATATTGTATGAATGGATTCTTTACCATCCATACTATTCATTGCCCGTTATGAGGCAGCTTGTAATATTTATTCAATAAAACATTTAAAATAAAAAAAAAAAAAAAAAATACATAGCTTAGAATTATTATCAACATTTTTTCTTGAGGTTTAATAATAAAATAATGGACTATTCTGCATAAAATGTACCCTTATACATTTGGAGAAAAAAATTTCAAATATTAATATCCCATACTTTTCTTTTATATACTACGAAAAGGAGGAAGGACGAACTCATAACTAAGCGGAAACTTAAAATATGAACACAATTTTTACTGACCTGTTCGGGTATCGGATCGGTGTCCTGTATGCCGAATAGAATCTTACACATGACAATCCCCATTCGTTCAGAATATTAAAAACAACTCGAACCGTATTCGGTTGTACTGAGAGCCCTTAGGGCGCCCATGCGGCAAACAAACCGTGACTAACAAGAATGAAGGGACGAGGAAGGCAAAGTGACTCGTTGGGAAACTGGGCTATTACTCCCTTCCTAAAGGGCTGAGGGAGGGTATTGACTTATTTTGACTAGGGTCTTGTTATCTGATTGGATTAGGATTCTTATCTGTCATTGTAAATAATATATTATTTAAAAGAAATATATAAACTAGCATCCCCCATCGCGGCTTTACCCGGTCTCATAAGTAAAGAACAAAGGCAATTTTAACTAATAAATGAAGTTTTATAAGCAATAAAAATCTTGTATTGAAGTATGCAATCGAGCATCATTTCTTCAATGAAATTTTCAGCAGTAATTTTAACCTGGCTAAAATTGCACTTATAGAGCGTTCGAAGATTACGTAAAAGCATAATTAGAAATCCAATTTTAATTTTAAAGTATGAGTTATGATCCAGATGGACAAAGAATATTATGAAACTCTTGCAATGCTAACATATTATGGTATAGAAGGATCAATATAACTAGGATGAATTAATTGCCACTCCTATTGGAACTATTTTACTAGAAAACTAGTTTCAAATTCTGAACATTCATCTTCAGTTCTAAAACACCTGAGGAGATCTAACAGATATTTGAAATATATCCATCGTGGAAGAGAAAAGGGCCATGTAGGATAAAGTTTTAGGAGTTTTAACTTGGGATTTCCCCTATAACTCATTGAATTTTCCCGTTCCTATTGTAAAACAAATTTAAAATAAGGCTATTGGAAATGTTTATCTGGATCGGTTTTCAACTATTTTATTATTTCTAATGATTCATAAATATTTAATTTTAGACTATTTTCTACTAGATGTATTATTTTTACTCCCGGGGCTTTATTGAATTTATGGTTATCTTCATTTCAATGGATAGCGAAATTGGCTCTTATATGTTCTTCTACTCTTTGATTTACCGAACGCCCAGTCTCTCCCGTTAATTTAGCTTCACAATAACTGAAGATGTTTAGCAATCGAAACTAGTCTAATAAAATAATTTCAATAGAAGTGGCAATGAATTCATCGATTATAACTAAAGGCCCATTAATCATAATTTTACACACAATATCAAAATGTAACCGACATTTTGATCTGGTAATCATTCTTATTCGGCAAAAATAACTTTATTGATTTTAATTTCTAGACATAAAAGTATATGACAGCGTGGCTAACCTCGTTTATGCCACTCAACATAGTACACTTAAATCATTATCATAACTAAATCTTCCTAAAACTATGAAAATTATGTAGTTAAAATTTGGTACACATTGAGTAATTTTACATCGTAAGCTCTATTGTAGAATGTTGCGAACCTGAAATCGGTCTATTTTTAAACTTCACTGGGATCCACATGTCACAACACAAATTTAAATATTTTTTCAATGATTTAATTGAATGTAAGTAAATTTTAGTATCGATTGTCAAGCTCTATATAACACCGTACCTTTGTAACTTTTTATGTTGAATGGCGCTCGCTCTCCACCATTCGGTCGGTTATCAAAATTCACTATTATCCAAATATTATCGCTTTTTTAGAAACTAATAAATTTAAAATAAGTAAATTTTAACACTGCTAAACCATCCTGGAACTATAAAGATGATGTTAAAATTTGGTACAGTAATTTTTGCGGTTAGTGAACACAAACGAAAAATGGCTTGTTCTTTTATATAATTGTTTTTTTTTAATATATAATAGTATAGATTAGTACTATTGAAACATATTTATACAATCAGATATATTATTTACCATATAACTATATTAGATCAATCACTGGGAGGGGAGCGTTGACATGAAGTTCTAAATGGTATCCTCAACTTGAATAAGCACGAGAGAGAACAACGAAGAGACTTCAGAGCTGTACTATCGATTGAGTACAAACTATTAAATCATTCAAAGACTGCACTCCCGCCATTGAGTGACTCAGGAGCGAGGGACCTGCCGTGCAGACTACGCGGCGTCCCCCTACATTTTGTATAGGCCTCTTTAGTGTCCCCTGTCAGGTATACTTGAGTTTTATGTCTGTCTCGGGGAGGCTCTTTATGTTTGTAGATGCTGTAGAGATAGCATAGTTAAAAAGTTTAGTACGACAGTAAACATTAGTATTTTATTATTACTACAATAAAAACATAGCATTTACTTAGTAAAAACACAGTTAATAGACAGTAAAAAAAAAAATAAAAAATAGTTTCTGATAAAGACCGTCAGAATTTAAAAAAACAAAACAAAAAAAAAATAAAAAACCTCAAGATCATGATTTTTAAATGATAGTATTACAAGACCATAGACAAAACCGTTATTACCTAATCCTATAAACAATAAACTTCCTTTTTTTATTATTTTCCTAGATAAAAGAAGTTTTTATTAAAAAAGGAAATTAAGAAGGTTAGGTACAAGACTAAAACGACAAGAAACTGCTCGTCGTTACTGACTACTTCAACATTTACTAGACAAACGTTCAAAGCTTCCAATAAATTACAAAAGACTCATTTACATGACTGTGATAAGACCTATTTGGACGTACGGAGTTGAGCTTTGGGGCTCCACTAAACCATCCAATTCATCTCGTACCCAATCCTTACAATCCAAAATCCTTCGAAAAATCCTCAATGCTCCTTATTTTGTGACCAATAAACTTATCCATAAAGATCTTAATATTCCATATGGTGCTGATTTAGCTCAAACCAGATATGCATCCTTCCATAGCAAGCTCCATAACCACTCCAATCCACTAGTCTCCCAACTTGCTTCCCTCTCTATTCCCGATAATCCTCACAGGCGTCTGAAAAGAAGATCGCCTAGAGACCTTTTAGGGTATATTTTATTGAAGTGCTACTAGTGAGTAGTTTTTCACAAGTTATTTACATGCCATTGTATTCACTATGAACACATGTACTTTATGTATATTATTTTGTACAGTTGTAAATATCAATAAATGAAAAAAAAGAAGGTTAAGTAATCCTAAAAAGGTGACATTTTTCTGGGAGGTCCAGTACATACCAATAAAGACAAAAAGAGAACATTAAATGTGCGTATGTGTATGCAGACGTAATAAATAATAAATAAAAGGCTTAGCGAACCCGAAGGTTCAATGCCGATATCACCAATCGTTGACCACATACCTCTCTCCAACTCACTACTTCAAAACCCAAAATCCTCAATATAGGCACTGACACCGTCCTTCATTTCTTGGTCTACACCTCGGTCGTTTACCCGACGGCTCAACACGAATTACTTTTTTCGGAATTCGGCCATTACTTAACCTAGACTTTAAATGACTATTTTAACCTTCTTCTATTACCTGAACTATATTTAACGGATATAACTCCCGCAGTTCCACATTCGGGAGCCTTCTAAATCATCCCGCTTCTTCATTTTTTTTTTTTAAGATTCTACGTAGTAATTTATTTTCGAAAACTTTAAGGCATTGTTCTTCTTTCAACTTAAGCGATCATGTAATCCTTTTGAAACATCCCATTTAGGTTTTTAAAATAAATCATAAGAAAACATTTTTTTAATAAAATAACATTTCTGGAAACTTGTTGATTCCTACGAATGAAATACTGAACTTTTATTACTAATAATTTCTGATATCTATCGACTAGACGTTTCTTATCATTCAAACAGTGCTAGTCAAAAAAACGCCAATCTTCGACAGTTTCATAACGATAATCTCTCTTTGTTGTTCTATGCTTAAACTCCTTCAAATGCGTTCTGTTTGCTAACTATTGTTTATGTTATTATTATTATTAATGTTTTTATTGACAAAATAACGATGTACCATATCTACGGGAAATAAGCGATCGTGGCATTAATCCTAACATCTAATATTTACAAACTAAAGTAAATAAATAATATAATCTGAAAACACCTTAATCAAAATAAAATAAGTAATATTAAATAAATAAAACAATGCGATAAAAAACAATAAAACAATTTCCGGTCCTTCAGACTGGGAATCAAGATAATAAAGCAGATAGGGATTACATTATAAATTTTAAACGTGGTACTTATTACTTAGATCACACAAAAATAATCTAAAAATAATTATATATATAAATCTTTAGATATAGTTTCAAGAATATTTCATATAAAATCAGTACGAGTACCTGAAGAAAAACAGGATGCGGAGGAAACAGAACTAAAAGATGTGAGTAGCAGAAAGAGAGAGAGAAAAAAAAAAAAAATTATGACATGGAAATGGCGGAAACACTAACTAAATCTAAATTGACCTAGGGCCAAAAGTTAAGTTGACTTGACGTCATAAATCCAAAAATAAATCCTATTACATTTCATCTTGTCGAGCTGTTATATATGATCGGGTCGGCCGTGAGAAATTTATAATCCCGGGTTCTACAATAACAGGGGAGGAAGTTGATAAAATTAATGATACGCCATTACAACTAATTTTAAACTTGAATCATGAACTAAGTCATCAAAAAATAATCAGACGTTCTATTTTTATGGAGAGTATCCATTCAGAAAAAAAAAAAAAAAAAAAAAAAAAAAAAAGCTCTTGTTTCCGATTACAATTATTAAGAGGAAAAATGAGACGAAAGCTATCAAAATGAAACTGAGATAACGCAGAAATGTGTTATTGTCTATAAGATAGTCAATTGAGATTGAAATTAACACGTAATATATTGAGAGAGAAAAATTATAAGGCAATCATTTTTTTTTTTTTAGGACATGAAACGGCCTTATAGACCACGTGAATATCATTTCCTCCCAACTCTCCCCACACACCCCTCCCTCTTCTTCTCCTCCCACCTTCTTTTATTAAACAAAAAAAATGGTTAATTCAAAATAGCATAAGGAAGTAACGTTTACAGACGAAATGTTATGCAACATAATCAGATAAGGAATTTCCATCGACTCACTAAATGATTAGGTAGCCACTTTATGAGGATGAGCGTGTAGTCTAAGTAGTCTAATGTTGTCTCTTTGTCTAATGCTTACAATAAAAAAAATAAAAGAAGAAGTAATTTTCCTGAAAAACAGGCACAGGATATGAACTAAGAGATCAGGGACACCAGACTCATCCATTTTCTATATACTTATTTATTGAACCCTTGTATATTTGTAGGTAGCTCTGAAGAAGATATTCAAAGTTTGCCAAAAAAAAAAAAAAAAAAAAGAACTCTCAATATTTACTTTTGCACGGAAATATTATTGCTATTTTATGCATACCTAATAGAAAAACTGCCAGCAGCTAAAGTATGTCCAAAATTAGCTTAAATGCCTCAGAGTTGGGCGAAATTTAATCTTAGCTATCAGACAACTAATTTTATGAAATCAATCACCTAATTTAATCAATATTAAATTAGGTGATTCATTTCAGGAATTGAACTAGTTCTTAAACAGCTATGCATAAAATTTTGCGAATCTCTGCCTCAAGTTATAAGCATATGAATTTCACTTTTACACGTTTACCTTTCATATTTCCGTGGATACTTTTCTGGCATGGATTTGTCTTTTAGCTGGGAGTCAACAATACTTGGTATAACGTTTTTTTTTTTTTACCCTCAAAAATGTAACATTTTGATAAGCTGATGAGTTGAGATTTTGATAAGATGAGTTGGTGCTCGAATCGAAAATTCGCCGATAGTTTCCTTATCAGCAATTTAACGGAAAATATAAATGTTATATAACATTGTTCACAAAGACTGTTTAGTAGCTATATTGGTTTGAATTAAAAAAAATAACGTTTTGCCTACATTGTTTGAGTGTTAGGTTTTTTTTTAACATGCTTTATCTCTGTTGATGCTGCTCCGACCTAAAATTTGCCGACAGCTTCCTTATCAAAAATTCAATGGCGAATAATTTTTGTTATATTACATTTATCACTAGACCTACCGTTTAGGAGCTATATTGGTTTGAATTAAAAAAAGTCAATTTGAAACCCCCGTTTTTTTCTCAGCTTTGTTTATTTCGAATAATCCTTAACTATTAATTTAATTTAATTCTTAATTTAAGCAATTTGATACTTTTAAATTATAAACTGGGAAAACTAGTAGATTATGGATAGACATATCGATGATCTATAGTTTGTCCCAGTCGGGAAGAAATACGAAATGCATTTTTTAAATTTAAAACACAGCTTGTTTTTATATCACACGATCACACGAATGAAGTAATCATTGCACACGTCAAAAGTTTTATAATAAATGGTTGAGAAAATCGATCAATCCTAAAAAAAAGTTGTGTTTTATGTGGGGTTTAAACAGCTTTTATACCGTTCGTCATAACTTAAACTAAGTAGTTTTAGAAGTAACAAACATAACACTATTATGTTGCTTTCTAAACAGATCATAATTTAACTAGTTTTACATTAATATTCTTTTGAAGCCCAGAATGAGGAACGAATCATTGGAAAATAATAATTCAAGCAATTAAATAAAATACGTTACTTAATCAACACTCCACCGATCTCTGATAAGCAGAACTGTTATTAAAGGAACGTGATAGCGAGATAATAATATTCACTTAAATCGTTGCTTAAATATTTAAACTAACAGTTAAATTTACAAGAAAAAAAATCTATTATTCCTTGAATGGGAAAAAAATAATAGATGGATATGTCTATCTATAAGCTTCTGATTTTTTTAAATTTTCATATAAAAATTAAAAGGATCAAATCACTTAAATTAATAATTAAATAAAATAAAAAAACAATTAATAATAGAGAAATAAGAATTTTTTTCATTCAAACTAAAATAGCTCCAAAACAATCTACCGTTATTCAAAATGACAAATATACATCAAAAAATGTTCTCCATGAAATTCTTGATGAAGAGACATTCAGCAAATTTTCGATCCGAGAAACACTAACATAGCCTAAGCGTGTCAAAAGAATTGAAAAAAATGTCACACAAAAAAAAAAAAAAAAAAAAAAAAAAAAAAAAAAAAAAAAAAAAAAAAAAAAAAAAAAAAAAAAAAAAAAAAAAAAAACCGATAGCCGGGGGCAAAAAAATATCCATGTCAAAAAGTTACTTCAACAACACATAGCAGCCTTATTAGTAATTATATTATATAATTGATTTGTAATAAATAGTTATTTGTTGACAATTATACTAATAATTTGTTTTTATTCATTATTATATTAAAAAAAAAAAATTAACTTCAAAGCAATAATTGCTACCGATAAGCAGTTTCCCTAAAAATATTTATCATGTCATTACATTCTTAATTATGCTTATTTACTAAATTTATTTTGCTATAAATTTGTCAATTAAAAATATGTATGTAAAAAATATTATACGCCACTAAGAAGTTTTTAATTTTTTTAAATTTATTCTAATATTGAAAAACTGAGGAAAAATGAAGTTGAGGAACAAAATTGAGATTGAAGGAATCAATTCCATGTTAAACATTAATAATATGTTAAAAGCTTTATATATCTTTTTAAAAACCTACCAGTTGATAGATAGTATACACTATAACTATGATAATATTGAAGGATCAATTGCATTATGATTTGATGATTTTTTGGCCACTTCTATCATACTGTTTAATGAGCATATTCTATCATAAAGAGTTAGTCAAAATTTAATCAAAGCTATTTGACAACTAATTTTCTGTAATTACCTAATTTAATCATGCTTAAATTAGGCGATCGATTCCAGGAAATCAGTTGTCAAATAGCTATGATTAAATTTTGTCCAATTCTGCGACCATCCACGTGCCTACTTGAACTACACCCAGCTCCTATTAAAGGTGCATTTACGTTGTAAGATAAATTAAAAAAAATAAAATATCAATACTAAAATAATAAAAATTTACGACTACTATTTAAGTATTCAATTAAATATTATACTTTTAGAATTATTGATTTTTTTTTTTTAATCTTGTAACTTTATAATACATCAATCTGCCAATGGATTTGTGACGTACCGAAATAAACCGGTAGCGCTGTGCTGGAAAACGAGTCCTACTAAATCCATGAGGTACCATCTCTATCCTCCTTCAACTCAACACGAATTACAACAATGTGAGGTGTAATGAAATTTACTTAATTCACTCCAACTGGGATGATACTGCTTCTGTGCCAGGCAGCTACAACCGAACGGATCAAGAGACGACACCATAACACGCAGAGATACCACGCACTGTCACTCCGCCGCCGAACTGACGAATAGCAGTACCGGCTGATAGGAGAACTATATCGGTAACTTTCCTGTTTACCGAGAAATCAAGAGGTTCTTGATGTGTGTACTCATTAAACAACCAATGGCAAAGTAAACATAATTAATTACTTTATATATAGGTATTTACCAAGGTACAATTTATTTCTGTATTGCTTCTGATCTGTTATTTAAATCATTTATATTATGTGTAATAATTTATGTTAATAATTGCAGGTTAGTAAATCTCCTTTCCTTAAACAGAAATGTCAATTTTTATTTACTTTTGTGTCTTAATTATTAATCGAATTTAAAACTGTCAAAAATATAAAATGACAACCTGAAAATAATAGCTATAAAAAATAAAAAGGTTCTGGCGTTCCCCAGTATCACTCCCATCTCTCATGTTAATCATTTTTCATTTTATTCTAGATCTCACATCAAGTTCCTCTTCAAGCTTCTATTGATATTTTTGGGCAAAATTTTTAAAGACGAATTATTCATAAGGAATATGTCTAAACAGGTTTCTATTAGTAAGCGTAGGTATCGAGTTTTAACCTAGAACTTCAACATTAACTAGACAAACGTTCGAAGCTCCTAATTAATTACAAAAGACTCATCTACATGACTGTGATTACACCTATTTGGACGTACGGAGATGAGCTTTGGGGCTAAACTAAACCATCCAATTCATCTTGTATTCAATCCTTACAATCCAAAATCCTTCGAAAAATCCTCAATGCTCCTTACTTTGTGACCAATAAACTTATCCATAAAGATCTTAATGTTCCATACGTTGCTACACCAGATACCTATCCTGTCTTAGTAAGCTCCATAACCACTCAAATCCGTTAGTTTCTAAACTTGCTCCCCACTCTATTCCTGGTAATTCTCCGAGGCGTCCGAAACGAAGATGGCCTACAGACCTTCTAGTGTAGAATTTTTAATAAAGTGTAACTGATGAGTAGTGCTTTTTACGTTTTGACATGTTATTGTAATCGTCAATACATTTACTTGATGTATATATTTTGTACAGTTGTAAATTTCAAAGAAATAATAAATGTAAACGGATATAAAAAACAAAACAAAAAAAAAACCTAGAACTAACTTAGAATGCCGTCCAACTAGGGAATAAACCAACCTCAGCCGTTGATTAAATGTTTTACGTTTTGCCAAGATTTGTGGACCCCATGTCACACTTCGGTCAAATGATAGTCAAGTTCAGTCAAATAGTAGGTAACGTAGGATAAAATCTCAAATAAATGAATAAAGTGTAGTATGTCAAATTGCGGAATTCGTTATTAAAACTAAACACTTAAATTTTAAATAAAATTTTTCCATGGTTAATGTTTCTTCAATATTTCGTTTAAAATTATTTTGTTAACGGTAAATCATTTTGGGGAATCAAATTTAAAACATTCTTTTTAAATTTGATTCCCCCAAAATTATTCGCCATGAACAAAAATAATTTTAAACGAAATATTATGAGAACAATATACTCTCGAAACATCGCCTAAATAAATTGTTATTTTATTGACTGGACCTCAAGAACCTTATTAAACATCTAAGAGCAACAGTCAATTATTTATATTATGTATAATAATTCATGTTAATAATTGCTGGTTTGTAAATCTCCTTCCTTTGGATAGAAATGTACGAATATATATTTGCTTGAATATATTTGGATATATATTAACTTGGATATATTTGTAAAATGTGAGAAAAGAAATCAAACAAATTGACACTCAACTAAGGACGCAAGACGGAAGGGTTTGGGAAGCACCATAGAGTTAACTGAAGAGTAATAGAAACAAAGAGGGGTGGGGAAGAATCCCATTATAAATTAGTAATCTACATATTCACGTAAAAGAGAATCCCTTAGGTTTTACCTGTGACTTGTCGGTTTTTGTCTTCCTTATGTACCTAAACATATTTTAAAATCCAGTTAAATATTTCCAAATGATTCACTTTAAATATGAAAAATACAACCAACGAGTAGTTTCTCTTTAAATTTTTACACGTCATTACTTTCTATTGTAATTACCACATATTTACTTTGGGTGTTTTTGACGTAGTTATAATTCTGTAATAAATAATGAAAAATGAGGAAAAAAAAAAAAACATTACTGGCCATCATAACATTGAATGATATTTTCGGTCAGCTAATAGCTGATAGGCTTTTTTACCTTTAATCTTTACTGTATACCATAAATACAAAATAAATTTATATTACTTTATAAATTTGGGTGAAATAAGATGCTAGAAATATAATTTTTAAAATTGTCCAAACTAAAGCATACGAAACCGGTTTTAAAGGTATACGTCAGACACACCTTTAACAATATCCAATTGTTTCTGTTTCTTGGGCCGAAGCCAAGCGCATAAAAAGTAAATATGTAACGAGGACTATATTGGGAACATTTATAGTTATTGTAGTGTAAGAATCTTGGCAAACGGTTCCAGCTGTGGTTAAATCCATCATTCCAAAACGCTATTTATAACCTCAGGCTCTCCGGCATTGCGAAGATATCACAAGACTGGAATTGCCTACCATTCAATATCGTGAAAGGAACAAAGAATGTTTTGAATCCATATTTAGAAAGAGGACGGGATGATTGGCGGTAAAATAATAATTAAAAAAAAAAAGAAAAAAAAAAAAAAGAGTAAAGTAGGAAACAAAATGTAATCTTATAATTAATTTTATATTTTCTAAACTACTGCACAGTAAAAAAAAAAAAAAAAAAAAAAAAAAAAAGATTTTATTCTGTAATTCTGATATAATTTAAGTGCAATATAATTCCATTAGAAGGGTCAATTGATTCATCAATCCTAACAGTATTGATCCTTCTATACCATCACGCGTACCCCAAGAAATATGAGATATATATAGAAATTTTCCTTTCCAACTGATTTTTGTCTATCCACAGCTATCATAGTTGGGCCTAGTCACAGATTATTCAGTTCAGTGCGTGCTCCGTTGCACACAGACGCATACTCATGCTTGGATTTCCAAGTACTTCTGTCATAATAATTCATTTACTCAGATTATTTAATATACTCGTTTTCCTTGACAAAGCAATGATTCCAGAGACATTGGTCCATTATTATATATATATATATATATATATATATATATATATATATATATATATATATATATATATATATATATTATTTTTTATTTATTTATTATTATTTTTTTTTATTATTTTTTTTATTTATTTTTTTTTTTTACGTTAGGGCCATCTACGGACCACGTTGCTTGTGCTTTAAAGGTTTCTTAATGTCATCTTCGTTGCTAGTCACGGTTGGTGTTCTTAGTTGTGGGCTCGGCAGATGCTTTCTTGCTGGTACCTCGAGCTTTTCTGATGGCCCAGTAGTCCTTCATTTTCCGGCTAAATTCAACCCTACGTTCCTCAGACCATTTCCTGGTTTCGTCTTTTGGTCTGTGGGTAACTTCTGTGAGGGATGTTATGAAGGATTTAGTTTTTAGAGTTTTATGATAGTTACTCCGGTTGGTTAAGTCATTTTGATTTATATGGAGTTCAGAAAGATCCTTCTTTAGCAGCCTTAAAGATCCTGTAGGATAGCTTCTTTGAGACCATTCTCGACAGATGTCCATAAAAAGCCAGTCTCCTATACTATATATATATATATATATATATATATATTAAAATTTAAAAAAATGAGTAAAGTTAATTAAATAGACGAATAAATAGCATAATAAATAAATATATACGACCATAAGTGAATAAATAAATACAATTATTGATTAAATACCGATTAATTGGATATAACTCTAATTGCTTGTCTAGTATTTATTATTCTCATGAGACAAGCACGGGTGTTTTTTTTGTTTTTTTTTATAGATATAAAATAAAAATAAAAAAGAGTTATATCCAATTAATCGATATTTAATCAATAATTGTATTTATTTATTCACTTATGGTAGTATATATTTATTTATTATGCTATTTATTAGTTTATTTAATTAACTTCACTTATTTGGTTGCAGTTTATGCAGAAGATTTGTTCTTAATTCAAAAATTTTTTTTTTGGGCACAGCTCCTAATTTATTCATTTAACTTGTTGTTTCGAGACTTAAGTCCCATCTTCAGGTTTCAAAAATTGTACTAGCACATTATTATTACCTCATTTGCAGTGATTTATGCACATTGTCCACTATTACAATACAGGTCCATATTAACACTTATCAACTAAAACTATTTAAATCAGTGATTATATTAACCTATTAAAAATTTCTATTTCTTATGTTTTTTGTTACTAATATTGATTTTATATTTAATTCTTTTAAATTTTATTCTTTTATATATTAAATTTTTAATTTGTTTATTATATTTGTATAATTGGTTTCTATTTTTTCTAAATCTGTTTTATAATTCTGTACCATTTGAGAAAAACTAGATGGGTTGATTTTTGTCCACAATAAGATAAATATTTTGAATAGCCCATGTTGAAGTTCTACACATCTTGTAAAAGTAGGCAAGTTGTAATATCAATCATATAAAAGGTTACCATTGCCATTACAACTTGCCTACTTATACATGATGAGTATGACTGCAATATGGGGTGCTCAACATATTGATCTTACTGTGGAGAAAAATCAACTTATCTAGTTTTTCCCAAATGGTACAGAATTAATCGCTTTATCTATTGTTTTGTTAATGTAGATTGCCTCTAATAATTTTATATTATGTATTTTATGTTCATGATTTTAAATTATGTTTTTTTCGAAATCAAATACATGTCTTGATAATTTTTGAGCGTGTTCACAGTGCAGTTTTATTATATTTATTCTTTTTATAATTTCTATTGCAGTCATATTTATGTTGATTTATTCTTTTTATTAAGTTTTGCTTTTTTCATGTAATGTTTCTCACAAATTTGTCAATTTCTTATATATATGAGATCCTTTTTTACTCCATTTCTTTGTAATATCTTTATTGTGTTTTATTATTTTTTTTTATCTTATTATTATTATTTAATGTTATATTAAATTTGCAATTTTTTACATACTCATTTAGTAGAGATGAATAGTCTTACGGAAAGAGTAATAATTAATTAGATTGGGATTTATCCTTCTACACCATCATGCTTACCTCAAGTGATATTAATTTTGTCACAAGAATGATCAAAATATTTCATAGAATTGATAGTCCAGAAAGGACCAACGTGAGATGAACGAGTATTAGAATCAAGCCGAGAAACATAATTTATGAAACGGGCATATAGAATATGAGAAACCTAGGAACAAAATGGTATAACTCTAAGCTGATGTACCTGGAGTTATCTCTCATTATTACTAGAAACAATATATTCGCCACTATTACAAGGAAGAAAATCTATATTTCATTTCCAGAGGGTCGGGGATCGATAGAATGATAAATATCAATTTTATAGCCACTTTCTATGGTGCTCAGTTATCAATAGCCCTTCATTCATTTCGCAGTTGAAGTTCATTACATAGTGGATTCCTATTACATATTTAATATGTAACGTAAACATATTAAGGCCATAAAGTAATGTTTTAAAGTTCAGACAAGTTACTGTAATACCGATAACGAATCGCTACATACGATAAGTCTATCAATCAAAAAAACCTCTTCTAAAAAAAAATTCTTTATAGCAATCAAGATTTATAACGACAAAAAAAAATTAAAGCGATAAGTTTATCCTAATCAGCACCATTAACATGATATAAATTTATCAGAAATGATAAAATCCCATAGAAGGGACAAGAATTAAAGAAAAAAAAAATGCATTTTATATTTCTCCCTGACTTGGAAAAACAATAGGATATGTCTAACTATCTAATGTTTTTCCAAATTTACATTTTAGAATTAAAATGATCAAATTACTTCAAATAATAATTAAATTACGAATTAATGATTAATCGAAATAAACTAGTTGAGAAAATATGGGAGTCTCAAACATGACTTTTTTGTTTTCATTGGAACCAATATAGTTCCTAAACTATAGGTTTATAAGAAAAAATATTCTCCCTTAGATTTCTGATAAGGAAACTTTTGATGCGAACAAAAGCAACAGAGGTAGAGCGTGTCAAAATGTTACATTTTTTAGGGTAAAAAATATGTTGCACCAAAAAAGTTTAAATGCCCAGAGCAAAAGGCAAATTCATATCAATTTTTGAAAAACACAAGTCTCTAAATAAAAACGGCCTTACCAGAGGACCTTTGCGACTCCACAAGCATTGCACACTGAGCCTTCGGGCCGGAGATGATGAGGAAGATCTGAGTCAGATGGAAGATAAAGACGCGACGAATCCAAGTTCCATCAGTACTTACCTCCTCCGTATCTTACGGGGAGGGGGAATCAACGTCTCCTTTACCGCATCAATCATCTTAATCAGATTATAACACAATGGATGACAAATGGAATAGGAAATAGCCAGAGGTTCGGAATACAAGCGCTTAGCTCAAGCTGAAATACGATACCAAAACGAAATTAATAAAAAGGAAAAAAAGAAAAACCGGATAATGATTCAGCACTGGCAACATAAGTGAATGTGTCATCAAAAGAATGAGGAATGACTATTGATTCTTTAAGTGGACTGCTATTTATTTATAAACACGCTAAATTGGAGTTTGTCCATTAATACTTTGGGTTTTCAACATGCAATTGCAATTTGGACCTAATAATAAAAGAATGATGGAGCAAAGTAGGTGAGGTCCTATTATCTTACAGTGACAACTCTTACAACGAACTAACAAGGATTTAAAAAAAAAAAAAATTGAGGTAGCGAGAAGTAAGAATGGAATTTTCACACCCTTGAAATGTTCTTTGCCCACAACTTTTAATATTTACACTGAAAATTAGCACGAATTCTTGTATACTTGTTAGCACGGCAATAGCGGAAGTGAAGAAAAATGCCCAGGAGTGTCTTTTAGCACTTTTTTTTTTAAAAAGCCATTTAATAAGTCCAACTCTCATATTTAACAATGTTAATTAAATAGAGATTATAAATATTAAATTAATATTAACTATACCAAATATCAATTAAAATCAGTTAATTAAGAAAATTAATTAAAAAACCTAGTTAACATTATTCATTAGTACAAATTAATTAAAAAGTAATAAAAGGAACGCAATAACAAGAAAATTTTTATTAAATATTTAATTAGTAGGTTTGATGATTACATACATACAGGTTCAGTTAAGTTAAAACCTTAATACAATCAGAACATATCAACAAAAGAATTTCAGCAATAAGTCAAAGATTTGTAAAGAAATCTGTAATCATTGTTGACAAACATGAGCAATTATTTTAAATAAAAATAACAGAACTAGAGTCTAAAATTCTCAAATATATACTACTTAATACAAATACACATTAAAACATGTAAATATCTTGAATGACATTTCCCATAAAATGTAACTAAAATGATCATTATATATTTAGTATTATTATAAAACGCACTGAACGGAATCATTGTAAATATAAATATAAATAGTTATAGCATAAGTTTCTTAATAAAAAATATTCACGTATTATTATTTCAAATCAATGGATTATATCAAATGGATATTCAAACTGCTGTCACAATGAATACAAAGTGAATTGTGAGGAAAACGCAAACATTTTACAATTGGAGAATTTTTGTTTAATCCGTTAGATAAGACAAAAAAAAAAAAAAAAAAAAAAAATGTAAATGAGAAAACCCATTTTTAGGAGATACACAAAAGGAGAACTGTAAATAGATGATGTAATAAATCACACTAATAACAATAATTAACGAAACGTTGAATTCTCAGGAATTCTTGTAGTTAATTAGATGAATGTGTTTTGGAAATTCCATAAACCGCATTTTACATAAAGCATGCGTAGGAAAATTACTTTTCCCAACTTGCCCAACAGAAATTTATTTATTTACCAAACATAAAAGACTATTAGCATATACTACATAGATTCATTTAAACTACATCATAGTTTTCTATATTTTAATATACCTTAATTCCTTTATTATTATTTTGAACATATAAGACAAACGCCTTAAGATTCCTATAAATTACAAAATACTGTCATCTACATGACTGTAATAAGACCTATTTCATTATAGGGAGTTTGGAGGTTTTGAGCTTCAAAATTCAAAGATATTCCGACAATCCAATACGCCTCCTCCAAAACAGAGCAAAACTAGAGTCTCTTGAACATTTTTTAATCAGACATTACAAAGTAGATTTCATCCATTTTGATATAAACAAATGTACCGTTCATAGGTGGATTAAAAAAATATCCTTTATATACCAAAGGAATGCTAAAATTCTGTAAAAATAAGAATTATGATGTAGATAAAGGGGGATTCGGTTATCTCGGTTATGAAACACAAAAAATAAACCTGTAACACTAACAACCCATGTCTTGGGTTCAATACCTAAGCAGTGGTGTACTGCTACTGGGCCTACAGTTGTGAAAGGAGGAGTTCAGCCTAAATCCCGCTCAATAACCAGATTTTTTCCCGCAATTAAGGGTACCCGCCTTATAGAGGCTGGGGTGTGCAACAGGAGGGTCTCAAGTAACGGCCGAAATAACAGAGAATAAATTGTCTATCTTCAGTTGGACTCAAGTGCCTTACCCACTAAGCTACCTCCGTCCCTAAAAAAAAGAATCACTTAAAAGCTTAACACATTAAATTAAAATACTTTCGGGCTCCAGCAAACTATCAATTTCATCTCGTATCTAATCCGAAATCCTGCTTAAGATCCACCATGCTCCTTACTTTGCATATAAAATTATCAATAAACATGTTCCTTTTGTAAATATGGCACAAACCGGATAAATTCCTCTATTTTATGTGCTATTAGTTTCCTATTTTTTTCCCCGATATCTTAGGTGCTGTCAGAAAAGAAAATTGCCTAAGGACCTTCTGGCATAGCAATCCATTTGAGGTTCAACCAATCGGTACTTGATGTAGGATTCCTTGACATTAAGTAAAACTATTCTCCATTTCATTAATACACTGCTTGATACAACTATAAATATCAATAGAGAATATGTAGTTATATACATATTTTACAAGTTGTTAACTAGTTTTTTAATATGCGAATGTATTTTTAACAAAATATTGATAATGATCTATTACACGTGCCAATAAAAGGCACAGATTAATGTAAGAAAACAGTGATTAATTTAATACTAACTAGACTAGAAAATCTATAAAAGTACCAATTCTTACCTGATCGGACACTGGCAGACCTAATACTGTCGATAGACGGACGATCTATCCAATGATAGTGGATGTTACACTATACCAGGGACACACTATTATCCCTAACACACCAACTACAGGAATGCGACCCATTGTGATCCGGCTCCCTGTTAAAGTGGTTTAAAGAGCGACCATGGGATAATGGTATAACCGCAGCTGTTCAGGCTCCATCAAATTATTACCGATATAGGGCTTGCCGTTTCAAGGGCTTCGGCTAGATATCAAAGGTTTGATAAGAATTCAAATTATGTCATTGATTAGTAAAATTAGTAGCTATTACAGCAAGCAAACCGGATAGGATGGCTTGGTCCACTTGTCGGTTCTAAACCATTTTTTTTTTTTTTTTTTCTCAAGACCATAATTCACGTCTTGTCAATATACATATTATCATAAGGCGAGTTAAAATAAAAAAGATACGCATGATGGCATTAAAGGATCAAAGCAATTAGGATTGATAAATTATTTGCTACTATTTTGGTTTTTTTTTTTTCAGTAGAACCTGGCTAATCCTCCTCCTCCTCTCGCTAGTCCATCCCCCCACGGAGTCCGGTGGGAAAGACAATATTTTTTCGGAATCTTCAATTGTCCAGTAAAATTTTTAATTTTGCAGTGGAAAAGCGTATATAACGTACGTTTTTATTACCTCAATATTATTATAATATTTTCAATATTGACATAATATTTTCATTATGTCAATATATATTGGGGTTGTTTCACATGAAATGTCCGATTTTATAATATTTGAAATACATAGAGGGTTTTGCGAGTCTCTGTTGTTTACTTCCAAAGTTAACACATCATAATTAAGCAGTTACTAATCCTCTACTTTTCTTTTATAAACATTAGCTTCCCAATCAATTACACACTGTTTAGTATACCTTCAAATATGAACATGGAAACACGCGATTTTCGTGTAATATTTTTTTATGAGTTTAAACATTTTTTAGTTTTTTTATGACAATCAGCGTCGGTCAGGGCAGTGGTTAGACATCGACGAAAGCCCAGGACAAATGCCAAAACCAAATTTGCACCCGAAAAAATTGATGGTTACAGTATGGTGGTGCATGGCTGGAATCATACATTATTCCTTTTTGCCTAGAGGTGAGACCATTACCTCTACAACCTACTGCAATGAAATTGGCCAAATGCACGAAAAATTATTGAAAAAACAACCTGGATTGGTAAATCGGAAGGGCCCTATACTCCTACACGACAACGCTAGACCCCACGTTTCAAAACTTACCATGCATAAATTGAAAGAGCTGGGGTACGAAGTTCTTCCGCACCCACCATATTCTCCCGACTTGTCTCCAACAGATTATCACCTTTTCAGGAATTAAGACAACTTCTGCAGAGGAAAATTTTTTGCAAATGATGCTGAAATCAAAAGTGCGTTTTCAGATTTTGTTTAACTTCAAAGCTCAGAGTTTTTCAAATCCGGGATAAAAAAGTTGTTGTCACGTTGGGAAAAATGTGTAGAAAAATAAGGTAAATACTTCGAATAAAATTATATTGTTTTCATATTGTATTTTTACTAAAATCCCTTTACCTTGAAAACGGACATTTCATGTGAAACAACCCAATAACTTTGAATATAATTAAAAAACTCTTTTAATAATGAAAAAAATGTTTGCGGGACGACCACAAAATAAAATCGACCTACCCAGTAGGGTTGGGCGATAGTCGATAGTTATACTGATACTATCGGTTGAGAACTATCGATTGCTATCGATAGTTTTTCGATAGTTGCATCCTTTTTTTCCAAAGCTATTCGTTAAAGAATTTCAATTAAATTAATAATTCAATTATCTACTTACTATTTGAAATTTGCAGGGTTATAAATTATAAGATTGTATCATTTAAGATTTAAAAAAGTATTTACAATTTACATGATTACAATAATAATGAACAAATCAAATTTTCAGAAAAGAAAAGTAACGAAATAGTTAATTTCAAGAGTCAAGTGTGCTCCTTGAGCCACATATTTCCCAAAAGAAAAACTAGAATTTCTGCTTTCCTTTGGCTTAACGTTTGAGAGAACGCTTGAGCTCTAGGAATTCCGAATTCAATTTCAAGTGGACAGAGACAGATCAGCATAATTCCGAGAGTTTCAAAACTGGAGAGTAAAAAAGATCTATCGATAGTGACCGTCGATAGGCATGACCTACCGATATATCGATAGTAACTATCGACTATCACCCAACCCTACTAGCCAGTTGGAATCGATCCCATGAACAACCGTACCAAACGCACAAGATCTTTACCAAAATGCGGCAGACCATATTGTCCGCGTAAACGAAATTCGGTATATGCGTATCAAGATTTGTACACAATTCGGAAGAATTCTTTTATTTTTACGGCTCTAACTGTTCATTATACAGTCAACGGGGTAGACAAAATTTCTTTTTGAAAAGAAATTGCTGTAATTTCTTTCTTTTGCTGTAACAGAAAGGCAGGTTCTCGCTATTTTTTAGACTGTGCTGAACTTTTTGATATTTGATTAGCAACAGAACAAGAGGACCACGGGGTCAAACCCATTAGCTCATCTTTTATCGATGAATCAGGAAAGGTCTGGGTTTCGTTATTTCGATTGCGTAGCAAGAGGGAGTAACTTCGTAAGCCTGAAAAATTTCTTGAATTTTCTACTTATTTTGATTTCCATTCTGAATTATAAATTATAACCTGAGTCATAACGGGTCATCAATCAATAGAAAAAAAAAATAAAATAAATAAAAACTGCAAGTAAGCCCTTAAAACGAATGAGAACCTTCTGCAGCTCTGGTGTCAGCTGAACTCGAGTCAACCTTGGCACATATGACGAAGATATATTATTTCTGTGATAGAACCCAGCCCCCTTCCCCTCCCCATGGATATTCGCCAAATGGGACAGGTGCATCAAAGATTAAGAATTTCCGAAAACTAATTTCGCTCTTAGGGTAATTCAAATCAGCCACTTTTAAAAATAACGGGTCCGGTGGTAAAACCTTATCTCGCAGCGTTATCTGTAAGCTAGAAATAATAATTCTTTATCTTTCCCAGAATGCGGTCTATCTGGCGTAGAGGTTTGTTTATTAATAAACAATTTCTGAAAAATATACTTCCGTATTTTAGCATTTACAGAGTTTGAACTATTTAAAATTTATTCAAAGTATATCAATTCATTTATAATTTAATGGGCCTCAACATTTTAGTAATGAATAATTATTCTTCGGAGCTCTTTTTTTATTCTTTAGTCTTGAAAAAGTGGATAAGTCAAATTACCTTCAAAATTATTTAACTATTAACCATCAAAGCAGGATTTCTAATATTTGCCTTATGGAAAAGTTGCGTTTTTTAATAAGGCCTTAAAATATCTATTTTGGCACGAATGGAATTTTTAGAGTAAATAGAGAAAGAATTTAAGAAAACAATCAAATGCTCTACAGTACAATTTAGATTTATCCACATATTTACGAAAGATGTGGATTTTTTGTTCAATAGATGATACTTTTATATAATAAATTGTAAGGAATCTTTAAAAATCAACAATTATATTATTGAAGTTACAGTTAAAACACTTATATAACTTACAAAATCATATGATGCTTAAAATTTATCTAACAATACAAGCTAAAGTGTCATTAAAAATATTTTATAAATATAACTTTTAAATTTTAAATTTATATTTAATAAGACATATTGCCCCCTCTGGCTTGAATGACTGATTCCACTAGTCTTGACATACTTGTAAATAACGAAAGGAATGATAAACATGGACTGAAGGAAATCTAAAAAAAAAAAAACAACTAAAATTCCATCGTATGTTATTAACAGGGAAAAACATTGATGTGTCTAATCCTTAATGTCTCACGTTTAATAAATAATATATATATATATATATATATATATATATATATATATATATATATATATATATATATATATATATATATTATTTTTATTTTTTTTATTTATTTTTTTTAACCCAAGACTTCCACTGAAGTCCTATACTGGCCCTGGTGGGAAGGTCAAGATTCATTTTGTGGGTCCGCCACGAAATAAATTATAAATTAATTTATAAAACTATTAATTGAAAATTTGGTTAAATTAAAATTGTTTAGTAGTATTTTCTGTCACTACTGTCTTTTATTTAACTAACAATTTTAATAACCCTTATGGGTTTCATATTCCCCGGTTAAATTAGAAATGGGGACGTAAACGTATAAAAATAATGAAATTTACAGCTGAGAAAATGACAAATATTCCGACTTCACAATATATATATGAAAATAACCATACATTCAACAAAGATTTGTAAGCGTAATTAAAGCGTGATGAATGAGCGTAGTATACTACGTAGAAAACAGTCTAAAATTAAATTTACGAATAATTAGAAATATTGAAACGAATAAACATTTTCTGGATTTAAGGACAAGCGTATATTTCCAACAGTCTGATTTTAAATATTCTAGTAGATACGAAAAAAAAAGATCACCCATGTGAAAATCCTAGGTTACTCCATTAACACGAGTACTGAACCTCCTTTTTATATCTCATATTATTTTTCATTCTTTATACAAAACTGGAGCAAGTTATACAATTGGATTCCTATCTCCAGAAACCTTGGAAACAGCCAATACATATTTGTTTTAATGTCTTACATTTTAACATTAATATAATTAACATAATCTATAAATTAAGTAGCAGATGTCTTGAATGTTTGTATGTTTTTAGAACTAAAGATGAATGTTCATTATCTGAAACATATATTTTAATAAACTAAATAATAATAGAAATGATAAATAATTCATTAATCCCCAATAATAGATTCATTATTACTACAATATTATTGTTCGGATGGATAGGGTAGTAAGAGAAATGTTGAGCTGAACCTAAATATTTACAAAAACATCAGTTGACAAACACATTACAAACTCCTAACTGATCCATTATTTTTAATATTTGCTAATAAAGCCAGCAGTATAGTTTGCATCACAAAATATAATCACCTCTATTAATACCGATCTTAGCGACAGCTTGGGATAAAGATAAAGATAACGAGACTATTCCCACGATACCGTAACAAATAACTTGTTATAGAACAATTCAGTTAAGTAACGGAGCCTCAATTGGTATTTATATAATAACAAAATAACTAGCACCCAGTAGTAGAGACTGTATACAGAATATAGTAAAGTGAGAAGACGAACCCTTGTGCAACCCCTTGCAATTAGAATAATCAGAAGAGGGGGCCGCAGGACGACATATTCACCAACGTCCCTCTCGGCTTGTGCCGCTGCCTCCCCGATCGATACCCTCCTGTCTGGTCTCGTCCCGGCCGTCACAATCTATATCTGCATCGGATTGTTTTCAAAATAGTCTAGTAATAGAGCAGTGAAAATAGATTTTATTAAGGTCCTTGAATACCAGGTTTTAAAATTAAATATATTGAGTTCCTACGATCTAGAAAGACATTTTTTTTTTTTATGACTTCCATTCATATATCTTGAAAAATATATCAAACATTAAGTTAGAGTAATCGTGAACGTCAAATACAATATAAGTAGATTTGTTAGTTTCAAAGGGTTAAACGTGAAAAAAAAAATAATCTTATCATTAGCAATGAATTCTTTAGGATTGATAAATTAATTACCACTATATTGGAATTATTTTATTAGAAAACTAGATTCGAAAGCTAAAAATTCATATTCAGATCTAAAATATACAATTTTTTCAACATATCAGCACTATGTTACATGGATTATATATACGAAAGTTTTCTAAGATGTAAGACAAAAAATCAAATATTGGTACTCACCTGAGAAGATCTAACAGATATCTGAAATATATCCATTGTGGAAGGGGAAAAAGAGCAGGTAGGTTAAATTTTCGGGGTTTACCATGGGAATTCCCCTATGCTTACTGAATTTTTTCGTTCCTATTGAAAACAAATTTAAAATGGGGCTATTGGAAATGTTTATCTGGCCATTTAAACAAAATTATAGATCGGTTTTAAATGATTATATTATTTCTGATGATTCATAAATATTTGAGGCTATTTTCTACTTGATTTATTATTTTTAACTATTATTCTAATAAAATAGTTCCGATAGAAATGGAAATTATATCATCAATCCTAATTGTATTAATCCTTCTATATCATCATGCGTAGTACCTCAAGTCAAGAAATAATTTATGACCATCCCAACAGACTCATACAGAACATAGCTACAACCAGTATTCCCGACAATACGAACCGAAGGCTAAAAATAAAAAGGAGCTGGATGAGGAATCTCCTTAAGAAATAAACAACCTTAAAATAATATCAGAAGAAGGTACGGATGGGTAGTAATCTACCTCGTGTTCCTCATATCTTATTTTTTATTTATTAACACATTCACTGATAGTCATCAGTCTGGAGAAAGGTGTGAATTAATAAATAAAGTTAAGAAAAAAAAAATACCGTCTCTTAATATTATTATATTAAAATATACCAATTAATTCATCAATCATAAATAATCCATTTCTTATGATAATTTTTTTTTTTTTGCATGTTTAATCTTTTTGAACTAACAAATTTTGTTTCTTATTTCTTTTTATCATTTCCTTTTAATCTACTAACATTGTATTAGATATAAAGGATTACTAATATAGAGTTTTGTTCATTCTGGAACAGCCATGCATAATCACTGAATTTTAAAAATATTAAAACATAAACATTAACAGTTAAAACTTCATTTGAAAGTTTAATGTATATAATATATAATGGTGTTAAAATATAGCCATTGATTATTTATATGAGGCCTATAATATTTTTTTAGAACGAAAAAGTGATAACTTAATGAATTATTAACTCATAGATCATATATTTTTATATATATCAATTATTTAACCCACATCGCCATTCATTATCACAATAAATATTCATCAATTAAAAATGCCATAGGATATCAAATGATAATCCATTTATCAGGATTTAAGATCCATCACAGTATATAGGGGAATATCTTAAGATTCTCTGAATCCCCAGTCAAGGAAACTTTCCTATTAAATTATTTTAAATTTTAATAATAATTTTCTAATTAATTGTTATTAGAAAAATATGTTTGAAGAATGATAACACTGCTGAGCAGGAAAATTTGTTTAGCTGACTTAATTTAGGATGAGAATTTCGATTATATAACTATTCCTGGTAAAATATTTTAAACCTTAATTCATAGAACAAATAAAAGTAAATTTAACAAATAAATAGTAGTAGAACAAATAAATAATTTAAAATGAACATAATTTACTCGCTTTGTATCATAATAAAAATAAACAAACATTGAACATTAGTACGTAATAGTAGTAAAACAAATGTGAAAAAAAAAAAACTAATGTTATTTAGAATACTATAACCATTCTTTTATATTTCAACAGTTTTACAAACCAACATTTAGAGTGTTTCTTAAATTAGAAAAAAAAATGATAAGTTATCATTTTTAAATTAAATTAATAATAAAAAAAAAAAGATTGACATACTAATTTTTTTTTGTTGGGAGTATTTGATCCGGCATGCACCAACTGGTTTCTCACCTGAAATAAAACAAAAAAGTAACATTATAGTAAATTAAATTAGACAGATAGCAATAATATATATGAAAATATGAGTGCGTTCGTATGGGTGAGAAAACAGGTGGTGTGTGTGTGTGTGTGTGTGTGTGAGAGAGAGAGAGAGAGAGAGAGAGAGAGAGAGAGAGAGAGAGAGAGAGAGAGAGAGAGAGAGAGAGAGAGAGAGAGAGAGAGAGAGATTTTAACAAACAGAAGAGAGAAAAAAAATAGGTTTCCTGTACTTGTTTTTTAATTGTGTAGTGGTTAAATATGAACGTTTTTAAATATAAATGTAAAGCAGAATTTTCAATATTTACGATGTGAAAAATTGGTTTTGTTTTGGCGCAATTAATATTTTTTTAATAAAACCTTAAAATATAAATTTTGGCGCAATTAATATTTTTATAGAAATTACAGGATTTTGGAACCCGATCAAATCTGCCCAACTGAAAAGCACACAATTTTGACTAACCGACTTCTTCACGACAGTGATTATGACATTATATCAACACTTAACCATGTTAATTTTTTTATTAAGATGGCCCCTGTTTTGTGTTTACTTTACTCTTACCAAAATGTATCCTACAAGAACATTAAGTTGAATATTGGAACATAAAGTTATTCAATTCATTCTTAGAAAACCACACCTCCAAAACAACCAGCTAACATCGACTAACTTTCATATTGAACAGACCGCAGTAGTTCGGTTGAAAACAATTATTAAGCCTTCTTTTTTTTTTAAATAACTATTTATTGATATTTACAACTACATACATTATTACATACAAGTAAATTTAAGAAAATGATATGTCAATAACATGAAAAGAAACTAATCACTAGCACAATAAAAGTTCTACATTAGAAGGTCTCTTGGCTATCATCTTTTCAGATGCCTCAGAGAATTATAATTATAATAAGTTTGTTTGTGATTTAATACGAGGCATTAAAGATTTTACGAAGGGTTTTGGATTGTAAAGATTGGATATGAGAATAATTGGAAGATTTAGTGGAGTCTCAATGCTCAACTCCGTATGACCATATGGGCCTAACTAGTGCCATATTAATAAGTTTGTTGTAATTTACGGGGAGCATTGAGGGCTTGTCTAGTAAATGTTGGAAAAGTCAGAAACGACTAGCAGTTTCTTGTCTTTAAGTCTGGTATATTTTTAAGCCTAAAAAACAGAATTGGACTTTTGCTCTAATTTTGGGAAGTTTGAAAATTAGAGAAACACAAAATACATATTCTAAATATCTAGAGTTTCCAATAAAAAACATTGAAACTTATTATTTTGATTAGGATCTATCAGTTTAGAGCAAATATCAAGTATGATTTTTGGTATCGATATACTTGATCATGAAGAAATATAACAGCGATAGGAATACATCATAGCTAGGTGGAAGATACCATTACAGCTGACGTAACATCACGTAGCCCACAATTAAATGAACAATTATCTGCCCAAGGTTCCTAACGAATCGAGGGCAGGAGAGTTTGACCCCGCCGGGCATTAAGTCATTTCTCCATGTCCCTTCGGGGCAGGTTTTGAATGAAGAGTGAAAAAAAAAAAAAAAGTTGCAGAATAGATATAAATTGGAGTATCCTCTGTACAAACAATTTATATTAATTAAATAAAATTAAGCAAAGAGTTTTTAGGTCTCTCGGTAGTTCGAAGTTGGAGTGACCAATAAATACGAACTAAAGATAGATCGGAATATCAATAATGGAACAATAAAATCTACGATATGAAATAAACACATAATTAAAAAAAAAAGAAAGTTTTTTTTTTGTTTTTTTTTTTTTACACTGAAAGGCAAGAAATTTCACCCGATTTTCATTCTTTTTTAAGGGTGTGAGTGTTATTTTGGAAAGGATAGGAACCGTTCCAGCCGGTGACCTTAACCACATCACTTTTAAACAAAATCCGTATTTTTCACTTTATGATCGCAATATACACGATATAATAAGTTAGAATATAATCTCATATCAAAAAAAAAAATAAAAATATTATTAACACCTATTTTCACGTTTTATTTCATTAATTATTGGATTTATAAAATAAATAAAAAAATTGTACAATATTAGGTAATTATAAAAATATCAGGTAGAAGTAAAATGTTTGGAAAAGCCTAAATATCTAATATATACAAAAAGAGTCCTTGACTTCAAAGAAGCGATTCTTTAAAAGTTTCGAAATTCCTAAGAAAATCTAATTTCTCTCATTAAAGTATCATTTCGGAAAATTAATATACAGCAGCTAAAAAAATTAAAAGAATCATACTATAATATGATATTATAAGCAACGATTTTGTGTAGTTATCACTAAATATATAAATAGATTTTTAACCTTTATTGATATTTATAACAGACAGAATATAAATAATAAGTTTTTAACACCTATTTTCAAGTTTTATTTCAATAATTATTGGATTTAATACAAAAATAAATAAAAACGCTTTGTAGCATGAATTCTATATTTATTAAATGCATAAAAATTTTACAGATTGAAAATCGGTAAAATTTGCATTATACTAATCCACTAGCATCATCTCTATCTACTTCCAGTCGTCCTTATAATCTTCCTCGCAAGTTAAAAAGGTAATGGCCTCGTGACCTATCGTAAAATTTGAAATGGAGTCCTGGCAATGGCCAGCATCTATACACATGGCCTGAGTGACAGTTCTATAGCGCTCTCCCTCAGCCTCTACTGGATTTTTTTTTACACCAGTGACGCAGCTGAGAGATCTTTTTGGTCAAGTCAGATCTTTTTGGATCTGACTTGTCCCTCCATTAGTAGAGGGATGGGTTTAGTTGAGAGATCCCTAGGATGAGTGTATTTTGTAAATAAAGTATGATTGTATGCAAACTTTTAAATTAATCTAATTTTTATACATTTAATCCTATTATTAGTTTTTTTATTTTCTTTATTTCACCTTATATATTGTAGAGTTCTTTTTATTTTTCATTTCTTTCTTATTCTTCATATTGTGTGAGAAGATTCATAAAGCTATCCATACTACTTATTACCCACATTTGAGGCACATTTTAATACTTAAATTAATTTAAAAAAAAAAAAAAAAAAGTTTTTTATAACTTTAAATTTAATTATTTTTATTGAATAATTAATTAACGGGAATAGCAGATTTTTTGATACAGAAACTCTTTTCTAACCTTTTGCTACGATACTAACACCTTCAACGAACGTAAGAGTGAGAACTTGGCGATACTGAAGGATTAATGCCTTTGTTATATTATTAGTAGCAATATAATATTCATTATACCGTCGTATAACAACAGTTATACATTCTAACCTTTTATTAAGCCTTAGGTAATAGATATCGGTGGGAATAACACCAAGAGTATGAATAAATCAAACAAGAAGCTGAATAGCAGTTAAAAAGCATACAACGCATCTTAACATTTCCCGCTGCCTGCCTATTAATGAAAAACCATCTCCAGTGAGCAATGTTATGGGCATTAAGTTAAAACACCATCATAGTCAATAACCGCGATATGAAAATAATTTTACAGCCTTCTTTGTGGTTCTTCTCCCAGATCATAATAGCAGGATAATCCGTAGCACTTCCTTTTCACAAATGGACTCTTCGCAGTGCATATTAGATTCCTCTTCATAAAGCTGAACAGTTACTTATTCCTAAGTATTCGAAGTATCCTTGGCACTTTCACAGCAGACGAGTAAAAAATATTAAAACTACAGCGTCCTGTAAACGTACTAACACTCCGATATCGCACTAGATAATAGTTTTTGTCTAGATAAAAAAGATTATCTAGAAAGATAAAACGTACGTATACATACTCTTCAAACACCTAATCAATGCATTTTTAACCATTTTACTAAAAATTTAAAAATACCAACCATGCGTGAAAATATCATTGAAAAAATAATGCTAAATTCAATTCTTGAAAATACAAGATTTTTATCGATAAACAAATGAAATTCAATTGTTAGTTAAAATGATCTAAGCTCTTTAATTATGAGAGCGGGCGAAGTCGCGACGGGGTATGCTAGTTTTAATATATTACTGATAGTGTAATTGCGGTTAAACCAACCAAGATAAATCTTTTCAAAGTTTATGAATTATACAATGAAGAGGAACGAGCAAAGAGATTTTTGTAAGAAAAAAGGAATTTTACCGAAAATAATGCATTGCAAACACGGCCACATCATAACTGAAGAACCTAATCAAAATTATATTTCTTTATTTAGCTATTTTTCAAATTTTGTTTTATAAAATTTCAATTAAATAAAAAACACATGTTTTTCTAACATATATCTTTTAATTTATCACTAGGTTGCTGTTACTAGATAAAATCACTGGCGTGGCTATTGGAAACAAGACCCGGAATACCTTAATCTTATATGTAAAGTATTAAGCTCTTCCTTTGTTTGCTAATATAACAATAGAAAAGTTTGTAAACTTAACAAAACGATAAGCATGTACATAAACAAAAACAAGTACCAATCATCAGCCATTAGAAAGACAAACATAGGATGGTTCAAGGTAGTCCAAGACAATAGTACCTGCAGAAAGGCAAGAGGCACGCACGCACGACAGGCCTTGAGTACTGAAAGAGTACCAACTCACAAGTACCCTTTAGTAGTGACCTTTCGACGTCATGGATTACTTCACAGCTAAGTGTATGGCTAGGTCTCCAGAGGGGGCAAGTGCTTTCATAGCCGGGTCATTCAACGGCCGATCTGGAGCCAACGGTGGCTTTGGTTATATGTTGTAAGAGAGTGTGATCTCTAGCATATACATCTTTTTAAGGCATGTTTTTCAAAGTTAAAACCAGTGGAGTAGTAACCTTGAATAGAGTTGAAAGGTCACTGAAGTCTAGTTAGGGTCTTTTATAGGGTGATGTTAAAGTTTTAGATCTATACGGAAATGTCATGCGTGAAAATAATGAAGAAAAACGGAGTGAGAGTCTAACCTTATCTAGTATAAATAAAAAAAACAAAATATGTTTTATGCTATATTGCTTTTTTTCTTATTAGGAAACATTTTTTTTTTTCACAAAGATTGATATAGTTAAAAAAAAATATACCACTCATATATATTTTCCTCCCCCAACAAAATTAGCTAACGAGTGTAACGGCAGAGACGATAATCTAAAATATAAATAAATAAACTCTATGAAAAAATAAAATAAAACAATTAGAATTATGATAAAATAAAAATAAATGGATTGAGAAAACTGTACCAAAGAACTAAATGCAGAAAACTAAGAAACTAACAATATTAATTTTTGTTTAGTTGACCAAATAAATATTTATAATACTTCAAAATTTTGTTTCCAAATAAAACAGAAAAAACAGTAAATCAGTAAAACTTAAAAGGATTTCATTTTTTTCTATCTATGTAAATATTTAGCCGATTAGCCTCTTTTTTTCTCATAATTAAAAAAAAAAAAATATTCAGCTATGAGTTTCTTGTTTGCAAAAACTCTAAATTATCTACTTGTTATTGATTATCTATACTCTCAGTTTGACCTGTCAGTTTGATCTGTCAGTCACGGGAAGACCTGTCATTTATACCTGTAAGTATGCATCCGCCTTTAGATGTTCCGTTGGATGTAATATTATCTGAATAAGTATTGTAGCTCAACATCTATCGATTTTTAATCCTTTATATTTAATTGTTTTAGAAGTCGGTCCTGAAAATGAGAAACGATTTTTTCGGAAACGTGTAGAAAAATGTTAAATAAATTCTTTAAATTAAGAGAATTTAAATTATTATTATTAAAATGTTTTTAGAACTAAGGATGAATGTTTAACATTTGAAACAAAATAATAGTAGTTTCAGAATGAACTTATTTAATTTTTAAAAATATATACAATAATTTAAGAAGACACCACATTTTATTTTGTTCCCTTATAAATTATCATTAATTTAATTATAGCCAGAAACAATTGATAAAAACTGATACAGTATTTAAACAAATTCCGTTTATACATAAAAATGTTCCGTCTTAAAATTATAGCCATAAAAACGAGCATCAATAAACTAACTGCAGATTCTATCACAAAGCATTTATGAATATAAAATTAGAAATTAATTTTCCTTTTACCTATTTATATCAATAACAGAAAAAAAATGGAATTGGGTTTGATGACGTTTGGACAAAAACACAAATATTAATCAAAGGAATTTTCAAAATATATCTTTAAAAAAAATCTATGATTGTAACAAGCTCACAAAAACACCGCGTAATGAACAAGACCAAAACACTTCGTTATGAAAGATCCCGATAAGTCGTATCGTTAGGATTTACAAGTGGACTAGAATTTAATCTTAAAATTAAATTATTAGAAATGTATTCCTGAAGCAATTTCAGAAGCTATATCCGAGATAAAGTCTTAAAGTATCAGTCAAATCTTTTGAGTTGTGTTTTATCTTAATGCTGGGGTTTTACAAAATGCAACGATTTTACTTCCTGATAACAACACCACTTTAAACTATATTTCAAAAAAATATTCGTTCAAATTTATCGATACAATGGTGATAACGAATGCGTCATGGATAATAAAATAGTTATATGAAAAGATGTTACAGCACAGCAAAAAATATACAAACAATTAAATGCACAGAGCTAGAAAATAATAGCCCTCGATAAATCAAAAAGAAGATACTAATTTATTTTTTAAAAAGTACTGTTTGCGTACTAAATAAAAACGCACATTTATTTTTCAATAATCATGCTATTTTTATTAATTTTTTTTTTTTTATTTTTTGTAATAAGGCATGATATACTACTACCTAAATCTCTTCTAACTAATTATTCATAAGTACGGCAGACTGTAGTTATACTAAAAGCTAAAAAAACGAAAAGCAATCATAAATAGAGCCGAAAATTTCGTCAATTAATGATTCGAAAAACTACTAACAAAAATTAAAATTAAAAAAGGTAATAAAAAAAAAATTCGTATCACATGACCATTATTCTACCAATAGTTCATTTTGAATACGAAACGTGGCCGATAACATTAAGCAATGAACGAAATCATGCCTATAAAAATATTTCGACTGAAAAATGACAAGAACAATGGAGAATTTGGAAGTCTAGGCAATGTAGAATTGCAGGACATTTATCAGAATGAACATGTAAAGTTATAGGATTAAATATTACCTGAAACCATATGATGATATAGGAAGATGTGAGGTCTTTTAATTTTTTTTGTAAATGATAAGTTAGAATGTTACAGCCATTGGTCCAGAACTATTCTTCTTAGTAAAAAATAAATAAATAAAGATAAAATATTAAACCAAATCACATTACTAAAATGGCACATTTTATTAACGTTTATTCAGATCCCAAAGATACAATAGACTACTGATTCCAGGCAGTAACCGTTTCAAATTTTCCATCCGTGACGGATACAAAGACCAACTGCTGCTGTTTATGCCGTATTAACTGATAATATGGTCGCCATATATACTTTTCGACTTCCTTCCAGCTGCTTTTCGCCGCTTATTCCATGGAATTATTTCATACCCGGTGTGACAAAAGAATAGAATTGCAATGGAATTATTTTCAAATAAGGATGGATATCTATGAAGAGGCTTATAAAATGGAGAAAAATCATTACTTCGTAATATTATATTACATTAAAAAAATAATAATAATAATAACGATAAATCATTATTTTTCAGGGATTAAATATACCATGTTAAAAAATTTTAAGTGCTCCAAAAACAGACGATTCGATTTCCGATCGACATTGATTATTTTCATTCAGGTTCACCTCCACATGATTATAATGTTAACGAAGAGATAACGTTAGATTTCAGATTTATGGGGCTCGCCTTAGAGGAACCTGAGAAAAAAATAAGATAAAAAAGAATGAAAGTTATGGCGCCACGAAACCTTGACAAAAAGACCAGGCAGACTGGTTTTCGCCTAAACTTCAAAAATAAAATTATAATTAAATGCATTGCCAATTAATTATAGGTTTAGCAAAACATTATGGCTGTGTAAACAAGCTCAGCATGATGCTAGACACATCCAAACATATAATTATCTTAATTATGTATTTATAATTAAATTATATAATCATTGTTGGGCTCTGCGGACGTTGGAGAACCTTGGTCTCTAAAAGGTCCTTCTTCGACTCCTCTCTGCCTGCAGCAAAGCGCCTCCAGCAGATTATACAAATTTTCTTCAGGTCGCCACCTTCCATGTCGTCCGGCCATGAGGGACTTTTACCTCGTTTTTTATCCTCTGGTGTAAGGTAAAGTATAATCTCCAATTAAGATCCTTAAACTCCAGAGTAGTGTTGATCCTCTACTCTGAACTAGACCGTATTTTTTACGGGTTATAGACTACTCCAACATTTACATGATGGTAAATAGACCTATTTGGACATGCGGAATTGAAGTTTGGGACTAAAGTAAACCTACCAATTCTACTCGTGTACCCATTCCAATATCCTTCTAAAGATCCTCAATGATCCAAACTTTGTTAAAAATAAACTTTTCATTAAGATTTTAATGTTTCATATGTATCTGATACAGCCCAAACCAGATTCCTATCACTCCATACCCTTTCTCCACTATACTAGTCTCTCAACTTACTTCTGAACAGAAAAGGCCAAGATACCTTCAAACGTAAACTTTTATTTACTTGTTATTAACAAGTTATTGAAGTTATAATAATCATATTCCTCACACTTTTTTATTGTATATAATATATACAGTTGGCTTTTCCAATCAACAACCAACAAAACTAACAAACACGAAAGGCATAGCATTGTTGAAAATCCTAATAATAATACAATAAAATGCTTAGCGAACCTTAAGGTTCGATGTCGAACACACTTCCCTACATCCACCTCATCAAGACCAAAATCTACATCAGCCCTGGCGAAATCCTTCAGACTAGATTGACCAACTGCTTAACGATTAACTTTTTTAGAATTCGGTCATTATTAAATCGAACGATTTTACATGCCCATTTAAACCGTAGCGCTGATATTACATAAACTATATTTACCGTAAAATATCCCGCAATCCTTTACTATGGAGTAATCAAAATTCTACCGTACGTTCATAATTGTTTTGGCTACATTTTCTACGCAGTACTTTATTTTCGAAAACGTTTTTCGAAGAAGTTGTTGTTCTTCCCTAAACGTAAGCGGCCAAGTTTCGCATACATATTATAATTGCAAGTATGTTCTTTTTCAACAGTGTACTACAAATGTCTTCTTTTCCAGTAATATAGTTCATGTAGCCAATATCCATAACTAACTGTACATTAATATAATGATCATAAATTATATGAGCCAATAGTCAAAATAACTAATAAATTAAAAATGTATTTACTGTAACGTAAGTTAAATAAATATAATAACAATTTATGTTTGTGGTACACCTAATTCCCCTCAGTTAACCGGTATCCAACATGAAAAATGATAAAAATAAATAAATAATTGTACTTGCCTTTGCCGAGTCTCGATTATTGAGAATTGATAGAAAAAATATCCCGTTGGATATAAAAGTCCCATTTGTTCTCGATGTATATAAACTTATTACAAGATTAACATTCAAGATTATATCCCGTTGCGGATAATCAATCAATATGATCGATGGGTTCTTATTGATCGCGGACTCCATTACCTGCGGAGATATGTCAACGAGGGACTTGGATATGCGGAAGTTGTTGCATTTAATTTTTTTTTTTTTTTTTTAAGCGAAAGGACAAAACAAAAGAAGGCGAGATGAAATGTTAAAATCGTGTAGCGAGAGGTTTCATGGCCTCAGTCATCATGCTTTTGTCTTTGTCAGCCGACCTCACATGTCTTAAATATAAATTGATTTCTTGTTTCCGTCAACTGCAAATGTTATTGGATCATACATTAAAGACATGTCGGGTCAGGGGCTAAGTTAAAAAAAAATTCAAGACAAAGCTTAACTCAGTATTTCCGTCAGTTGTATTAGTTTATAAGAATAACATCACCATCCGCATTATCGCATTCGAAGGTATAAAGTTTATGACGATGAAAAATCTCCAGAAAGAACTATCTCGCTGAGAAGGAATTTTCTTAGTTCGAAGAGTCAATACATATGATAGAAGACAGCAGTTGGTAAGTTGAAGAGTAGGAACAGGTGTGATGAAGGCCAGTGATAAGAAGAAATTTAAGGAAGTCAAGGTGAAAAAATAATAATAATAAAAAACACAAGAATATTAGTAAAATTACTTATTTACTTAGAGACTAAACGGTAGAAAGTTCCACAAAAAGTGAAGGTGGCAGGAGAAAAGTACTTTAAGACGTCTTGGTAGCCTACAAAACGTCCTTGCATAGCTTACAATCTTTGCTTTCTGATGAAATATAGTACGAGTATATACTCGTCAACGTTTTTTTAACTTCCAATGAGGTGTAATTTTACTTGACAGCAAATATATATCTTGAACAGAAACTATAATAACCGATAATAGTCAGGTAGTTATAGGATACAAAGATTTCATATATATAACTAGAAGACAGCTGTTAGTAAGTAGAAGAAGGGAAGGAACAGGTATCATGAAGACCAGTGATACGAAATTGAAGTAGAAGACTGTAATGCAAAAAGGCAACAAGGAAAAAAAAACATTAATAATAAACAAAAGAATAATTGTGATAATACTAAATAACTCAGAGACTAAATGGTAGATAGTTCTACAAAAACTGAAGGAGGGAGGAAAGAAGCACTTGAAACCGAAAGCTAAACTTACAACCTTTCCTTTAAGAGAAAATATAGTATACACTCGTCAACATTATTTAAATACAGTAGATCCTTACTGATCCGACTGCCGCTAGTCTCATTCTCCGAGTGATCCGAACCTCCCGCGGAATACTGGAGATGGAGAACAATATTTTAGCAGAATCCCTCATAGTTTACAAAAATCGTACATGTTGGTATGCAAAAGATCGGGTAGTTCTGATCTATCGATATGTTGCTAGTGTAGTTTATTTGTAATTCAAGTTTTGGATCTTAAAGCGCCAACGCTCGCAGATTGGCAGCGTCAAAGCGTCCAATATTTCGATTTTTTTTTACGTTTTCCCCGAAATATTTCCTGTAAGGATGGTTCTAAAGAAAAAAGTTTGTTATATTCAAAATTAGACTAGACTAAATATAATACAATTTGAGCAGAAAAGATGCTATGCAGCTTAAACGGGGCAGAAATTGTTTTTTTTACGTTTTTTTTGCTCTGTACTGCCGGAAAACTATTTTGAGAGCATACTTCATTATCAACGATTTTATAATGGCGAGTGTTTCTATACATAAATAGCTTGCTAAAACATTTTTATAAAAATAGACTAATATTACTATTAATATAATATAACTGTATCGGTGTAGATAACGTACGTTAATATTTCTTTTACTTATTTAAAATGTTAAAACATAATTTTAAATATTATTAGAATATACTTTTAACTATGAAAAACATGTGTTTCATTGAAATCTTAATCATCCGACCTTATGGCCGTTCCACTATACCCTTTGGTACCTTAGGTGCCGGATTAGTGAGGTTCTACTGTATTTCCAATTCAGTAAATGTTTAGGTGTCAGCCAGTAAATATCAGGAGGAACTATACTAACTGATAAAAGCAATATTCTTATATGATATAGAGAACTTTTTATAGCGATCTCGCTTTTTCTGATGATCACAGAAATGGTTTTCCACTTAAATTGAGGTACGCATGATTGCAAATTGTATCAATACAATTAGAATTAATGAATCATCTGCCACTCAAAATTCATTCATTTAAAATACCAACCATTCTTAGGGAAAACCAATAGGACAACCCATATCTATCTATGTACCCTTTTGTCTGTCTGCTTCCTGACATCTTTCAGAAGCCTTTTTCTTTCATTTTGCCTCGTTAGGTGAGTATCAACATGCTTGATTTCTTGTCTCACATTTAAAAAAAAAATTAATATATATAATATAATATGTAGCAAACTGCTAATGTTTTGATTTTTTTCGTATGTATATAGTACTGATGATGAATGTCGAAATTCGTATTTAGTTTTCAAGTAATTCATAATTTTTTTATCTGACATTTCAGTATATTAATTAGAAATTATTACAGTAATCTGTTCCCACCTCCACTTTCTTTTTAAAAAAAGTACTAAATAAGCACTTACAAAAGCCACCAGTCACCAATGTTTATAAACAAGAGATGAGCTTTACGAGCTTAGATAGTGTGGAAGCTAGGACCATGACATTACCTACCTCAACAACTGTAAGCTATTCATTCATAGGCTCGATCCGTATAGACACCTCACACTATATTACTCCCACGGGAGGGGAACCGATTGGCAGACTGCCTATCTACGAAATCGATTATTGCAGATACCGATACATCGTGAGGGAGGGGAGAAGCCGCATTGGCGGAAGTGACGTTAGGGGGAAGTGCAACGATGCATTTCCCAGTGTGACTTCCGTAGTCTTCGAAAGTAGATCGATATTTCTGGTCTAGGTTCTAAAGGTGATTCTAATTCTTTTTTCTTAGCCACCATAAATTAATACGAATGTTTATTTTTAATATGAACTTATGTCTTTATTATTAATGAGACACGATTAGAGAACGTCATAAAATGTAGGGAATCCCAAAACCAGTAGCTGGCTTTGAAAATTTGGATTAGGCCGGTTATAGAACTCATGCATCATTGTATAAATATTTTAATTTTTTTTCTTTAAAGGCAAAAAAACATACAAATGTATCTTCATGTTTAGAATAAGGTATAAATCTCGCTAGATAATGCCATCGCCTTCTACTCTTGAAGAGATGTTTGCCTGCTAGTGACAACTCACAGGTTGTCAAGAAGCGAGAATTGTAATGTGGTTTTAAGGAACAAGAGTAACTAAAAATCAGAAGTTGTCATTCCATGCCAGAAGTAAAAATACACGGATTACACTAACATTTTTTGAGACGGGTAGCCTGTTTCAATATCATGGAAATCGTGGTTCGCAGTAACTTGATTCAAGAGTGGTACAGATTAGGTAACAAATCGCAACAAACCAGAATAAAATCACAACATTAAGCAGACAAAACATTTATGGACAACAGAAATGGCTAAGAATTATAGAAGTGTTGTTGATGAATAAGTAGTTACTCATAAAATTGATTTTTGAATTTGTAAAAATAAATTTCAGAAAGTAAAAAAATATAGTCAGAAGGCATGTCAATTAAGTTATAAACGTTTCCTCTACAGAGGTAATTTTTCAATATTATTATTTTAAAACTGGTTTTAAATAAGTAGGAATTTGTGACTTGACTACTCATAGGATATGAATCTAATTTAAAACCTTACACGCATGAAATAAATAAGATTATGACCGTTTAAAGTACATAAAGATCAAGATAATTTAAATTTATAAAAATATTTAGACTTTCAGAAACAACAAAAAAATAATTTATCAAAGGCAATATTCAGATGTCATCTTGATTCTGATGTCAGTAGTAAACATAAAAACACAGGTAGTTTATTACTGAGCAGGTTTGTCTTAAACAGCCTCTTCCAAGATTTTTATCTGAGATGTCACCTCGAGATAAAATTCTGAATATTTATTTTATTTTTTTTTTTTTTATTGGCTGATGAAGATGATATTTTCAAATCTTCAGTGTTCGGTAGGGTAATAATTTGATATTAAATGCGATGTGGAATCCAGAAAAACAATAAAATAAAAAATAAAGACGTTCTCCTAATATTATTCTGATAATAATTTATAGCCTAAAACCCTTATCCTAGAACGTTGCATTATGTATGTGACATTTTCTTTATGGCCCATCTGCACATTAAATGAAATAAATGAAGTTACAGAAGAGCTTCATGACTAAACATTTATTTTTAAAATAACTAATAGAAAAATTCCGCACTAGTTTTTCTCTTTTCGGTTTCCTTTAAAACAAATATTTATTTCACTATGGCAAAGATTTGGGCAAAACGCTAATGGCCAACATTAAGGTAGGGTAATAAACGATATAAAAAAAAAAAAAAAAAAAAAAAAAAAAAAAAAAAAAAAAAAAAAAAAAAAAAAAAAAAAAAAATTATGTCCAAGAAAACTTGAAAATAGGCCAATTGAAAAATGGAATAATCAAGTACAAGCATTTCTACGTATGGCCGAATATGACTAGGAAATGCTTTTTAAGTTAAGTGAAAATGTCTTAGTCTCCACTTAAAATGATCTAATGAAGTTTTGTTCGTCTTTTAAATCTGCAGAAAACTACAAAATATCATCCAAAACGACTATTAATTTCAATGACCACTAATATCTTAGAAGAAAATAGACGAATGACTGATTAAAACAAAACATGAATAAAAAATGTATAAGCTCAGAAACCTCTCGATTTATTTGCACCCCCCCCCCCCCCATTGCTGGTTTAACATAATTGTACATAAGAAACAGGAAAGAAATAAATGATTAGGATTCCGAATTATATACCGTTGATCAGTAAAAATGTATATGATTATACATTTATTAATAAACTAACATACCCCCGTCGCAGCTTCGCTAGATCTCATAAATATAAAACTTTGATTATTTTAACTCAAAATTGAATTTCATTTGTTTATCGATAAAAATCTTGTATTGAAGTAAGAAATTTAGCGTTATTTTTTCGATGATATTTTCACGCATGGCAGTAAGGTGTTTGAAGAGTTTGTAAAAGCATAATTAGACATCCACTTTGTAAGAATTATTTTATCGATCCATCGGGTCGGATTTAAATTTCTAAGCATAAAAGTATATGACAGTTTGGCAAGCCTCGTTTCTGGCACTCAATACTATACTTTTTAATAATTATTATAGTAAAATTTATTATTATATATCATCTTAGAACTATGAATGACTATGTAGTTAAAATTTGGTACAGTTAAGTTTAATAGTTTAACAATTGAGAACTCTGTTGCAGAATGGCCACATATCGTTCCATTTTTAAACTACACTGGGATCCACATTTCGCTCCATATATTAATATCTTATTTATTATTAACAATCGAATTGAAAGTAAGTAATTTTTATTATAAATTTCTGCCTCTATATAACACCGTACCTTTGTAACCTCTCTCGAATGGTGCTCGACACCTATCCGTCGATTACCAAACTTCACTGCGCACCACATATTTATCGCTTTTTTATGGCAATATAATTGAAAACCTAGGAATGTTATTATTTCTAAACCTTCCTTCAACCATGAAGATGGCGTAGTTAAAATTTGGTACAGCTTGGTTCAGTAGTTTTCGCGGTTAGTGTTGACAAACGAAAAAATGCTTTTCCTTTTTATATAATATTATAGATTATTCCTTGAAATCTCTACGGCTAGATTATTTGAATGAATTTGATGCAAAGCATTCCTGAGGTTCTGAAAGTAAAGCATTTAAACATTGTCGAAAGACAGAATAAATATCGATCTACCCACTCGGTAAAATAATCCATCCTTCCAGCCCTAGTAGAAGTAAATAAGGATGTTGAGCCCTAACAAACAACAACAACGATTTCCTTTAAAAAAATATGAGATATTTAGGTAATCCTATAAATATCTCAAACTGGAATTACAAAACGTTGCATTAAGAACGATAGAACCTTACCATACTTGTCCGATGAAAAGAAGTACCATCTGTACCATTATAGTTCCTTTCTAATTGTTTGTGAAACACTTCCGCTATTATATCGGGGATCATAATCGTATCGTGATGAATCGATCTTGATGGTCTCAGTGGCCGCACATGGGAGATGATAGCTCTCTCGAGATAGAGGTCAAATAGATTCTGAGTCCTCTATCACGGCTGGATCTTCTGTCTAACACATCCACCGCTTCAATGTAATAGGACACGTGGAATGATTATGCAATCTATTAGGTGATTTGATTTGTATTTTTAGAAACTATCATAAGTTCAAGAAACAGTCCTATGCTAAAAACATAAAATAAAATAAAAATACTGTTGACTTTTAGATGACCGTATGATCCAAAAACTTGTTGAAGAATTTAATACCCTTTATTAATTTATTAAAGAATTCAATAAAAATTTATTTTATTTCAGGAATACCTGGAAGAAGCATGGAATCACTTCCAAAGCATTGAAAATTCAAGTAATCAAGTGGAAAAAGAAAAATCAGGAAAAGAAAGGCCGGTACTACGTAGTGGGCCATCAGGAAAATATTAAGTAATAAAATACTCCCTAAAAATCTTTAAAAAAGGGTGTACCAGGCAATTCTTAGACCAGTTGTAATATATGGAAGCGAAACTTGGATGCTGAATGCGAAGAATGAATGCATTCCGAATAGATGGAAAAAAATAAAATATGAGAACATTTAGCCATACTAAGAATGGAGAGGTATGGCGGATTAGAAAGCAACCAGAGGCTAAGAGACCTGAACCTCCATATTTAGTAGCAACAGCTAAATAACGACGAATATGATGGCTTGGCTATGTTCAAAGAATAAGCTCCCGTAGAATGCCAACAAGTGTGACGGAGGGAAGAGATCGAGGGAGGAAGGCCCAGATTGCGCTGGAAAAATACTTTGAGACGAACTTGAAGTCCCTTGGTGTGAGGTACTGACAGAGAGTGGCTGAGGACCGAAATGGAGGGGGGTCGCGGTAGAGGTCTGAGTTCTAAATAGACCGTAACGCCAAATTGATTGTTGTATTTATTCATGTATCGGGCTGTAAAATCATAGCGTTTTTCACAGATCTTTGGAGAAGCTTGTAAGGGATATGGTAAGGGTCTGGCCAATTTCACGTGGCGGTATATGCGTATCATTTGATTCAATTTAAATAAATAAAGGACGATATGAACGGGTGCATCTTACAAATCAAAATTAATGTTTCGGAAATGCAACTTCACAATTTTCTAGCGATTAGCAAAGCTTTACCCTTGTGGACAAAAAAAAAACAACTTCATTTTCTTCCATTTTTTCCGTAATACACTTCTTTAAGATAAGTGATCTCGACTGAAACTAACGTAAATACCAAAACTAATTCCTATTCGAAGGATGTAAATATTAGCGATTCCTAAAAATTGGAAAACGCTAAAAACTTAAAGGTTATAATTAGGATTGATGAATTAATTGCCACTTCTATTGGGATTATTTCATTAGAAATCTAGTTTCGAACGCTAAACATTCATCTTCAGTTCTTAGGGTGTCTAAGAGGTAACTGAGACCTGAGAACTTTAGAAACTAGTTTTCTAATAAAATAATCCCAATAGAAGTGGCAATTAATTCATCAAACCTAACTGTATTGATCCATCTATACATCATGCGTACCTCAAGAGATTCTTAAAGGTTACGATTAGGTGTAGTCTATTTTTTTCTTCATATTCCTAGGAAGACTTTCAAAGAAATACAGAACCCGAGGACGTCAGTGATATATGAGCCGAGATTAACCACCTGGAACTATGCCCACTAACTCTCATCATTAAATATAACAATTTACATAAATATGAATAAATATTTATTTAAAAGCATATTTTGAATAAAGGACGGAAAATTATGAGCTTTCTTTAAAATATAAGTAATAAAAAAAAAAAACAGCTACGAATTAGGATTTTAATAGAGCGATTAATAAAGATAACAACTAGGAGAGAATAAACTGAAGTTGGCGAGCTCTTTTATCAGGAACTGAGGGCTAATTTGTCCACGTCCCTAGGGCTGACAGCTCCCTGACAACTTTATACATAAAGTCATCTCCGCCGCCAATGGATAGGTCATAATTATAGTTATATATAAACAAATGACGTAGTGGCTATAATTGACTACAGGAGTCGTATGTTTAAAAGTTAGAATTTTCGCAAGGATTGTTAGCGGACAAAGAAAATCAAATTTAATTTATAATAAATCTTTTAAAAAACAAAACAAGTTTAATACAACAATGCGGGGCCAATTAAAACTACAGTGGATTAGCGTTTTATAATCTTTTGTTTAAAAAATAAACTCATAAGGCACAGAACATCTAGTATCTTCGGACTTCGGAGCCCGAGTTCGATCCTCAGAGTAAAAAATTAAATTCATGTTTCTTCGGACGTGGACCGACTTGGTGTCTGGAGACCTCCCTGGGATACACCCGGCCTCTATAAAGTGGGTTAACCTTTAATTGGGCTAAAACCTGGCGGTTGAGCGTAATTGTTGACCTCACCTCGTTGTAAAAAAGTTCGTCACGAAACAATACTTTCTTACCAAGTACAGAACCCGAGACCCTTCAAGGGTTGTAGTGGTACAGGTTTCGCTTAAAATAATTATATACGACTATAGCAGTAGAATTCAACGCTGAACAAGCTTATGTTTGAATATTTTAATATTTTATGGACTTGAGATGGCATTTGACATACTCCAGCACCCATCAAAAGGTTAAGCCAACCCTTGGTAGCAACACAAATTGCTACACCAACCGCGACGGAACCCTTAAGGACCATACAAATCGACATCTATTCCAACGAAGGACAATCGTGGCTGACGGCGATAGATGCTTTTAGTAAACTCGCGATGGCCGATCCTATCGAAGCAAAGACGCCCGGAGCAATATGGGAAGGTGTTTTGCAGTGGTGCGCAACGTACGGAATACCCGACGAAGTCGTTTCAGATTGCGGACGAGAATTCGACAACGCCTTGATCCGCGACGAGAGTAAAATTCTGGGATTTACTTGGCGCTTAAACACTCCTCATCACATCAAGGGTAGAGGTGTCGTGGAACGCCTGCATAACACGTTGGGGGAACATCTTCGGCTACTCAAGATAGGACGGAACCTTACCACGTATGACGCTATGCCGCGAGCGATAATCGCATATAACAATACGATTCACGCTGCAACTGGGCTATCTCCCGTGGAAATAGTTTTTGGGCAGAGACGAAGGGACAGAGGGGATCTCATCACGGCCAACAATAATAGATTAAGGGAGGATTTATTCCACGAGAGAACACGACGGCAGCAGACGTGGTCAAAGATTCGGGGGAGAAACTAATTCGGGAAAAACAAGCTCGGGTAAACAAGGCAAACCTCCGGTCTCGTTTATAAGAAAGAACCGCTATCGCTAGGAACCATCGTCTATAGGCGATTAAGAACAGCAAGAAATAAAACGGCCGCGCGGTATGAGGGTCCTTATAGAGTCACCACAATTCGGAAACATAACCTCTTTACTATTAGGGATGTAAATTATCCATTCCGTTCACGCACGGTCCATCTAGAAGAACTCCGGGTACCCCACAGAGTGTCAGAACTCGAGCCGGGTGGCAGCGCTCAGACTGATACATAGTACCAATCAAGAAATTAATTTTGTTTGTTTTCTTTTTGTTTTACTTACAGGTGTCAATATTAAGTATGTTAGTTATATCACATGTATATGTAAATCTCTTTTATTTTATATATAATATTAGCATTAGGTAAAATAACTTTATGTATTTCTGTTCTTTGTTATTGGCATTAGGTTAAGAAGTGTAAGGTGTTTTAGTTATAGAATATGCGAAGTGATCATTTAAAGTTATAAGTTCTTTTGTTTATTTTATTTTATTTTAGTTCCTCTTAATAAAGGAACTGGAGGGAGGGAGTTAGCTATGTGTAAGGTGTAAATAATAACTAATAGGATAAGAGTCTTAGTAGGATTAGTAATACCATCTCTATAAACAAACCAAATGTATATATATCTGTTCAGAAGCCACAATAAAGTCAGTTATCGTTCTATACTTGTGCCGTTCACTCTGTCACCCTAAACCCCCACCTTTTTTTAGTGTGTTCAGTCAGTCTAATCATAACTTTATATATATATATATATATATATATATATATATATATATATATATATATATATATATATATATATATATATATTTATTTATTTTATTTTTATTAAATCCCGTTAATTACCCACCCAGCCCACTGAATATGTCAAAATCGTCGTATTTTGCCAAAACATACACATTAAGCGAGCTGGCTTGGGAATTTAATGAAAATGTATTATATAGGAACTGATAGTAAATATAACCAGCTTTAAGATGAAAACAAATTTTTGGGGTAATAGCGAAAAATGTGACGTAAAAAACGAGGACTTCACAACTGTACGGGGGTTCTTAGTGTGCTGACGTGTTTGTTTTACGAGATATGATCTAAATTCCATACACGGGCATGATAGTAAATTTAAAGAAATAACAAAGTAAATCTTTCAGATGAAAAAAAGAAATTTTGGTTCCGACTAACATTTTTGGAGTTATTGCCAAAATAAGTGCGACTTACCGCAATTTAGGACTCTTGATATGGGATAAAAATTAATATAACCAAATTTGTTGCAAGTTCTTTTTTCTTTTATAATGTATAGAACATAAAATGTGCTAAAAGTAACAGTTTCCGAGTTATTTTATCAAACAGCTAAGAACATACTATTTCAAACCCTCTTCTATACTAACCCGACGCTATTTCGAGGAAGACGTTTTACCACACATAGAGCTAAGGGTGGAGAACAATTTCCAGCAGACTTTTTAATTTTTGGAGTTCAAGGTTTGTGCATATTTTTGTATAATTTCCCTGCACTATGACATTCAGCAGTTCAGTAAAAGTGGTCAATTGTACAGTAATTTCTACCATGACTTCTCAAATTCCTTGAGGTGTGAGAAAGAGAAGTCGTAAGCAATGTAAGCTGTGCCTATAAAAACATGTAATATTTAATTATATGGTGTAAAAGAAGGGCACCAGCACGGTTTTGGCCAACTTCGTTACTTATCACCATTTAAAAAAACATCGATTCCGCAAAAAATGGTCTGATTTCGGAATTGTTTTCTTCATTGGTTCATGCTACAATTTACTATATATAGACTTTCTTTGAAAAACACTTCGTTGTCGTGTTACTGGTAACAATAACAATAACCGCTGTTTTTGGTATTTGTTTGCGATTTAGGATATTAAGCCGACGTCATAGGAAACTTCAAATTCGGATTCAGCAGCCCCAAAAAGAACATTGAGATCCGTTGAGAATAAACGTTCCGCAGTATTTTTCCTTACCAAATCCTTATTTTATTGGACTATATCCGCAACCTCGGTTAACACATCTTGTCTTTTATTTTTGTTTTCATACTGTAAATCAGTGGAGTTCCACAAAAAACATTGACATATTCTCGTCACTCCAATTCATGATAAAGGAAAACAAAATTTAAATTAATAAAGCAATAAATTTACTTATAGTTAAACGAGTACAATGAGTCATTATTCAGTGGTGATTACCCGTTATCAGTTAGAAAACTGACCAAAGAGGCAATGTAAAAAGGGTTAGCCACTGTCATTTTATAATTTTAAATAATAAATAACATTATTGTTATTTATTTCCTTTCCCACATATATTACATTACATATTTCTTTTTCTGTATTCTCACAATTTGTTCGATTAATTATATTCCTTCCTTCATGTAAAATACAATTTTTATAATATATTACTTTAATGGTAATATATTTATATTAACATGCCAGAACAGTTTAAAATTAGAAAATAATATCTAATTTATTCACATTATGCTTTAATGTATAAAATAAAAATGAGTGACTCCATTTCGCAGGTGTAGTATCATTCAGAAATATTTTGGTCGTAGAATGTGGATAAACGATTCCATTTGTGGCACGAGGACATAACTGTAGCAGTGTTGCCGGTTTTTGTAAAATATTTTCTATCCTAAATCTGGCATCGGAAATGGATTTCGTGCGAAATTTTAGATTAGGAAAAGCTCTTACTAATTTTGGCCAAAAATTGACTCTTTTAAACAAATAGCGTTAAAAGTTTAAAGAAGAGACTAAAAAAGTATCCAATATAACAAAAACTCCGACAGCGTCTATAAAAATATACTTATTTACTTAAACCCATAAGGACTAAGCCACTCGAATCTACAGGACTGCAAAAAAATGGCACAACATTTCAACCAAACATACTTAGACTATCATGAAATCACCTTGGTACACCACAAACCACACACTTTACTCAGATTTATATGTCCCTACATTAAACAAACATATACATTACCTTTATAGACGATTACATACTTACCTTTATATCTGACATACTTATGTACATATACATATACTAGAATAATTGCAGAAGGCTGAAAAGAATTAATTTTATTAAATTTACTAAGAATTACTGTTGAGTGCAACCCTTCCTCATGCCTATCAGACCAGACAATATATACATATTGTAATCTGATTCATTTAATTTATTTATAATAGGTATAAATAAAGAAAAAAAAGAGAGAGAAAAAAAATTATTGTTATGTAGGAGGCGCGGTAGATTTAAGACACTGGACTGCCATGCTCCCGGGTCTGAGTTCGAATCCAGCTGAAGGCAGAAAATTTATATTCTGTTATTTCAGACGCGGATTGATTCCAAGATCAGGAGAACCTCCTGGAGTACACTCTATAAACTTGGTATCCTTAACTGGAGAAAAAACCTGTTGAGCATGATTTCGGCCACATAGTATTCTCCTTTCACAACCGTTGGCCCAGTTACAGTACATTCTCACCTAAGTACTGAAGCCAGAATAAACTTGATGGGTTATAGTGGTGCAGGTTTTTATTTATGCAATAGTTTAATTATTTTTTCTGTTAATGATTATTTATTATTATATTAACAAACACATTTTTTTTTTTTATTTTTAATATAGGTAGTTTTTAAATGTATTTAGTTTAATTACAAATGTAAAAATATATAGGATCAAAGTAACTGTACACACCGATACGACAGACGTTAAATGTGCATGCGAGTAAATATACATAATACGTAAATCCAGCTATAAATATATAATATATATAGATATAGAGGAGACAGGGCATACATTATGCTATTTATAGGGAGATGAAGCGATACGAAGTGTGGGCAGAGCGGGCAGGCCTCTCAGCTGCCCCCGGAATTAGAGAAAGGTAAAATAATTCATGTTAGTCCGTTATACACGACACAGTTTTCTTTACAGGATCTCAGTGAGAGGTGATTCAGCAAGCGATCTAGTTTCACTGCAGCCTGCCTTATGAGAAATTATAAAAACAAAATTAAATAATTGGAGAAAAGTAGTATCGATAAAAATATCGATAAAAAAATAAAACGATGTCAATAATAAAATTATTTGGCATGATAGTATAGACGGATCACAATAAGAAGAAGTTCTAAGTATATAGCTATAATTGAATTATATGTCAGTTATAAGATATATAGTTTATTAAACTATTAGGTTCGGATGTTAAACTAACATTTTTACTTCAAAAGTTTCTCGACTAAAATTTTCATTATTTTTTTGTAGACGTTTACACAGACAAATACTACTAAAAATATTAAAAAAAAATAAAAAACATAAATTAAATAAAATTGATCTTATTCCCTTGCCATTACTGTTTAGCTTTTTTAACCGTCTTTATCCTCTTTTCTTTTAAAGTAAAAAATATTATTAGATACAATTTTACGAAATCTATACAATATCAACGTGTAATATTAATCAATAACTATTAATATGAATATTTATACAATATTTAAAAGTGACTTCGTATAATCATTTTATTTAAATTTTATTATTATCATTTTTTTAAAATATTTCCTTCATTTTAAAATAAAGACTTTATTATCATTATTACAATACGCATATTTATTTTATTCTTGATATATAATCCAGAAATTTGTTATTGAGATTTAAGAACAATTTGGTCAGCAAATTTAATTTTTATAATTCAAAAATGGATACAGCATAAGTCAACCATAAGTAATATATAATAAAAATTATAAAATATCATAAATGTAAAGTTTACTACGTTTTTTTTCTATTAATATTTCCTTCCATTTAAATAAAGGCTTTATTATAATTATTTAGTTAGTTTGATTAAAGAATAATTTTGTCAGCAAATTTAATTTTTATATTTCTGAAATTACACAATTTCTAATATTTGTTATTCTATGGAATGTGTACAGCATAAGTCAAACATAAGTAATAAAATAACAGGCGGAAATTCCATCCAACTTTATGATTTTTTTTTCGGCTAATTTTTTCACATATACTTTAACTAGGCCATATAAAAAATATAAGGATTACTTAAAAAAATTAAATAAAGGTAAGCAGTATTTAAAAAATATTATCAAACAATTTTAAATTAATATAGTTTATATCCGCCCCTTACCTTCTAATAGTTCAAAAACGTTTGACATTGCGATAGAAATTTAATTGCTATATCAAATTAAATTTTTGAAACAATTCTTCTAATAAATCAAAGCAGCTTCTTATAATAAAACCTTACATAAGTAGCAAATAATTCATCGATAAAATTTGTTGAAAAATATTTCATTCTAAAATAAATATACAGAAAGTTTATAAATTATTATATTTAAAATTAATAATTTAACACCTATCTAAGTAAAACATATACTTCCGGATATTTAATAAATATACAAAATATTATATTGTCCTCCATATAACGTTAATGTATTTAGTCGTATAAAAAAAAGAATATTGAAGAAATTCTTTAATTATTTTTTTTCTAAAATACACTTGGAATGAATAGAGAGATATCGCTTCCAGTGAACACTTCTCTCCTGTTCCCCTTAATACGATTCAGCTCGGACTACTTGCGGACAGGTGGCCACCACAATCATACCCCCTTGATCGCAATTCCAGGAAGGACGTGAAGAAAGAAATGGTCCAGGAAAGTGAAGGAGGATGCGGAGATGGGGCGCTAACGGAAGAGCTGAAGCAGGCCAGTGGGTCGACCCCTCGGCCGGCAGTATGCCCTCGCTGCCCAGGTATATCTCCTTGTGTATATATGTACCCAGTGCACACTATCTTATCTTAGGTATACACATCTATCTTCTTAGGGTATCTGTCAGATAGGGAAGGCTTGTTTAGATAGAACAGCCATCCTAGTCGTCGGATGATACACATCAACTAACCTACAGCAAACCTATATCATAAGATCCGATATTCTGTCTACTCTGTAACTAACTTCTTCATAATGAAACTCTATTAAAAAAAAAAAAAAAATCTCAGTTCCAAGAATATTTTCATTACAGCATATATTTCCAAATTCCTCTATAGGGAACCTCAACAGGTCATTTATAATTAAAAAATATATATTTTTCAAAAGTAATATCAACAAGTTTTATAGCAGCAGTAGTATCAAGTAGCGTTGTAATGACAGTAATATTAAACTGAAAATTAAATTAGTTTTTCTCCTAATAATACCTGCAGACCAGAGTATAATTCAAAATGCAATAAATTGACCATTTTTGTTATAAACTAACCTCTTTCATGAACGTCTTGGGAATCGTAGTCAAAACCTCAAAACATATAACCGTTAATAAATAACTTTGCAATTTTACTCCCTATTTCAATTTCACCGAGTCATCTGTATTTTTGTACTGCTTCAGATTTTGCTCCATTTAGATATAAAACCAATTAATTTAATTTAAATTACAGAAACATTTTCCTTGACACTTTATAGGCTATGTTAGTTTCAAGTCAAAGTAGGAAAAAATATTATTAATAAAAAATTCTATTGCAAATTTATGGAAAATGAAAATATATATACACTTTTCTCATAAATTCTAATGTCAAAGCGAGAAAGTGACGAAAGATTGGAGCGCTCAGGAGACCGTGGTTAATTAATGCCATCCGGTTTCCGACAAGACATGAGGAACAGTTTTGACGGGGGATATGAAGACAGACGTCCAAACATGTCCATCCTACAAACAAATCCATTGACGTCAATTTGACCAGTACAAGAATACCCGGCGGACACATCCATCAGGGCAGACTATAAACGTGCCTATACCCTAAGAATAGCCAGTTATAGGCCGAGTATTGACCGTCAACGGGGAGGAGGGACACTTCGTGGGATACATATTTACCTCGTGATGTGTCTCTATATTGAGTACCGGCTATGCCTCTTCCAAACAGGTGTGCTATGTTCCAAAGCCGAGTTGAGAGTGACGATTTTTTAAAACGATAAAAAAAAGAAAATTTAAAAAAATATGTATTAAAATAAAAGCTAAAAGCATAATACATTCCACTTGAACAACATGATGGCATAGTACGATCAATAAAATTAGATTTGATGAATTATTTGCAACTTCTATAGGATTTATTTTCATTCGAAAGTCCAGTTCCCAATATTAAACATTCACCATCAGTTCTAAAAACATACCTAACATTCAAAACATCAGCACTGTGCAACATACAGGGGCTCACAGTGAAATTGATACACTCTTTAGAGAGAAAGAAAATGTTTCACAGTTGGGCGTAATTTTTTTTTCGCTAGCTCTTCTGGTTTTCTCTACACATGGTAACGTCCACCGGGCCCAAAAAAACTTAATCAGCAAATTACAGTTGTCCAAAACACAGGGGCCTTAAGTAAATATTCATTTGCCAATAGCATCCTAACTTTTTTATTGATAATGCTGATAAAAGGATTCTTTCCAGCTACTCATAAGAAAAAATAAAAATTTCATTGTCGACATTCCGCAGTTTTTGCAGTCCCTTGTTTCCTTAAGTAGTTAGATAGTTTTGTGGCTAGTTTGGGATTATTCAAACGTAGATTTATTTTAATTTACCTGACTATTCAAGTTTCATCCCTGTCAGTTAAAATTTGTCAAGAGCTTTTAACTTTTTTTTTTTAGCAATGCGCTTTTCCTTCTTGGATCTCTCCACTGGACAGTTGCACGGCTTTTTAAAATAATTTGGCTATTTTATTTAAAGATTTTCCTTCATTAAAATATTGAATAACCAACTCACGTTATTTTAACGCTGTGTGTACCCTCAATATTCAAAACAGTTCTAAAATACAGCAGATTTTGTTTAACTAGCTTTAAAAAGAGCAAAACACTTTCGACACAAGTGTATGACTAAATTAAAATAGTTAAAGATAAACAAATATTAGGAAAAATAAAGGTGTATCATTTTCACTGTGAGATAAATAATCGTCAACAAATGTGTTTTATTTTTATTATTAAATCCTCGTTAATTTTTATAGGTTCATATACAATGAACATACTACTACGATGTTTAGTAATTACAATAAATTATTGTTTTTAACGTAATATAATTTGAACTATTTATTTTTTCAAAGACGTCTATCAATATCATGGTGCGTCATTTTGAATGACTGTAAATGTCATTCATGTAAATTGCCACTGTAAATCATATACATAACATTTTAAAAATATAAAGCAAGAAATCAAACACGATGATACGCACATAAGGGGGCAAAATAGAAGAACAATCCTAAGGGTTGTTAGGTAAATATATTTTGATCTCTAAATTAATAAGTCAGATAAATGGCCTTCAGGTTTTTCCTATGACCAATCGGTTTTTCCGATTTTACTGGAAAAAAAAAAAAAAAAAAAAAAAAAAAAAAAAAAAAAAAAAAAAAAAAAAAAAAAAAAAAAAAAAAAAAAAAAAAAAAAAAAAAAAAAAAAAAAAAAAAAAAAAAAAAAAAAAAAAAAAATGGGACTTTTAGAAATATTAGAATTTACAGAAAATAAAATAACAAGATAAATATTTCCAATAGATCTATTTTAAATTTGTTTCCAGAAGGAACAGAAAAACCGGCCATAGGGAAAAACCTAAAGGACTACCCTTTTACTACTTACTATTAACCCTTCTTCCATTTTGCCTCCTTAGGTATAAGTGTAAGTATCGACATGTTTTATTTCTTGCCTAACATTTTTAAAATTTAATATATATAATCTTTGTAGCAAAGTGCTGATGTTTTGAATTTTATGTATGTTTTTTAGAACTAGTGATAAATATTTAACATTCGAAGTCTTGAAATAAAAATAAATCCAATATGATTCATCAATCCTGATAATAATACGTAGAGTAGACTCAGTTGCTTCTTACTTCCTCGTATTTAATGATATCCTAGACCATCGTCCAAAACAACCTATCTGTTAAAAAATGTATGACTAATGCATTATAAAAACAAGGTTGACCTAATCAGTTTCTAGGGAAAACACAATTAATTATATTTAGAATAGTCTAGAAACATTCAATGTTATTATTAGATCACTTCTATCCAATCCAAAGTCAGCAAGGGAATTACCGTTGTAAAAAAATCAATTCAAGCGTCTGAGCGTGGAGCAAATAAACTGAAATATGCATATAGGTACATTGTGATTTCATTTTTTAAGTGATGTTAAAATAAATTTGAGTTAAAAATTAAAATCAAAATTTATACCACTACAACCCAATGGGTTCAGTACTTGGTATAGTTGCATTGTTTTTTAGCCAAAGGTTTTGCAACAAGCATATTTGGCTAGAATAAATCTTAATCGCTGTTTTCCGACATTTAAGGACACCTTCTTTATAAGTGTTGGATGTATCCCAGGAGTTTTGCAGTGATTTCTGAATCTATCTTCAACTGATATAAAAGTATTTATTATAATACATAACAATTGTTTATTCTAATTATCTCCAGGCACAATCAAACTTAGGTCCATTTAGTTCCGTGTCGTACCCAGTAAATTCAAACAGAAATGAGTAATTTTATCAACCTTTTTATCAAACGTATTTGTTTTTAGAGAAGAAAAAAAAATTATGGGTGTTCAATGTTACAAGTTCAACGCTAGATGATGATCTAGCAGCGAGAACGAAATCGATTACGAATATTCCATTATTTTTTAGGGGTCAACTAGAAAGTAATTCAATTGCTAAAAATAGGCTTTCAACTAAGTTATGGAATGGAGGAAATTATGAAACTGTAAGTTTTAAAAAACTAGTTGTTTTAAATAAGAACCTGCATAACTAATTATAAATAAAGGCTTAACGAACCCGAAGGTTCGATGCCGACACCACCAACCGTTGACCACAAACTTCACTCCAACCCACTCCCCCAAAACCAAATCTCTCAGGTCGGCCTTGACGCAATCCTCCCACCTACGTCTTGGTATATTCCTCGATAATTTACCCGACGGCTCAAAACAGGTCACTTTTTTCGGAATTCGATAATTTAAACCCAACGACTTTACATGCCCATTTTAACCTTCGCGCTGCTATTACCTGAACTATATTTACCGAATATAACTTGCGCAGTTCTGCATTGTGAAGCCTTCTAAACTTTCCGGTTTCTTTATCCTTTTTTGGGCCAAATATTCTACGCAGTACTTTATTTTCGGAAACTTTAAGGCGCTGCTCCTCCCTTAATGTAAGCGGCCATGTTTTGCATTTGAAGAGAACTGTTGGTAGTATAATAGTCTTATATATCCTATTTTTTAATTTCTCGAGAATAAATAGAAATAAATAATTAGCAAAAAAATAAAGGAGCATAAATAAAAAAGGAATATTAAATTTAAGTGTTCAATAGTAAATAAAATGTATCAAAGGTTTACTAGCATCCATTATACTACAGATCTGTATCTTCCATACTGTTCTATTTTGAATTTTGTTTAAGACGCAATAAATAAAAACGCTGAGCTGTGCCGGAGGAAAACACCTGCCACAACAAATATTAGCGCCTATATTTTATCGGGAACCAGCACTAAGAGGTTCAAGGTTCATCGCGACAAGCCGAGTTCGATGACTGACGGCCAGCAGCAACGCGATGGCTACACACCTGGGTCCGGTAGTTATTTGGGTTAATGGAGATGGAAGCGGAAGTTCGCAGGCGATTGTTCCAGGATCAGGAAGTGCTTGGAAACCGGGTCGGCTAATGGATGTGATAGTTTCAAAACTAACAAAAAGAGAAACAGTTATGGAATACATAATTATCCAGAATGTGTATCGAATGGTTTGAACTAAACAAAACTCTCGGATGTTGGAGAAATATCTAAAAAAGCGTAGTAGATATGATTTGAGGTACGCATGATGGTATAGAAGGATCAATACAATTAGGATGGATGAATTAATTGCCACTTCTATTGGGATTATTTCATTAGATCACTAGTTTCGAATGCTGAACATTCATTTTCAGTTCTTAAACATACCCTTTTTTTTCAACACATCATTACTATGTTACATGGATTATACTAAAGTTTTCAAAAAATATAGGACAAGAAATCAAATATTGGTACTCACCTTGAGGAGATCTAAGAGATATATGAAATAAGCGGTGTATACGATAAAATGTAATAACTCTGAAGCAAAATACACGGGAAAACTGGACGATCGCTAAATCAAAGAGTAAAAAAAACATAAAAACATACAATAATAAGACCCAAAATTCCAATTCCGCTATGCATCTAAATGAAAATAGCCATAAATTTAATAAAGACTCGGGAGTAACAATAATAAATCAAGTAGAAAATAGACTAAAATTAAATATTTATGAATCATTAGAAATAAAAAAATTGTTTAAAACCGATCCAGATTTTTGTTTAAATGACCAGATAAACATTTCCAATAGCCCCATTTTAAATTCGTTTCCAATAGGAACGGAAAAACCAAATGAGTCATAAGGGAAATCCCATAGTAAACCCCAAAAAATTAACCTACCTGCCCCCTTCCCCATTCCACGATGGATATATTTCAGATATCTCTTAGATCTCCTCAGGTGAGTACCAATGTTTGATTTGTTGTCTTACATTTTTGAAAATTTTAGTATATATAATCCATGTAACATAGTAATGATGCGTTAAAAAAAAATGTATGCTTTAGAACTGAAGATGAATGTTTAGCATTCGAAAGTGGTATTCTAATAAAATAATCCCAATAGAAGTGGAAATTAATTCTACAATCCTAATTGTCACTTGAGGTACGCATGATGATATAGAAGGATCAATCCTAATCCTAATTGTAGCAGATAAGAGTTAGATAAATAAAATCGTAAAACGATAATAACAGATAATGGGTCGTACAACAGTAGCAACCTATCCAAAATGTTTCTCCAAGATACAATTTCACATAAAAATGAAATTGGATATTTGTTTCATCTTTTATAGTAAGTCGCTACAGCAAGACACTTAAATCACCGACATAAAGGAACGGCTTTCAGTCAAGCTGTAATAGGCAGTTAATTTTATTTTCTATTAGTCGTGGATTAGACCGAGAATAAAAGACTTCCTGAGGTACAACAATCTCTAAAAAGAGAGAATATGATCCTGTAATGTACTAGAATATTTAATATTCTAAATATATAATAATCCAAATACGAACAAGTAGAAAATGTACGGTCAAACAACACCTTGTATAATCCGTTCGGTATACTGGTTCGGTAAGTGCTATATCCAAGGATCACCTTGAATCAAAGATGGGTAGAAGATTTTATTTTTAAAGTTTATAAATAACAATTTTTTAAAAACTAATTATAATTGATCATTTTGATTTTTAAAAATTCGGTGCAATGTCGATAATTCGGCCCCTCTCGCAAGAAACTATCCTTCTAAATCCCTACAGCCTCGATAAAAAATCGCAAAGAAATGATTCCGTTGGAAGAAGATTTTTATTTTTTAGTAGTGAAAACTATGCCAAAAAAACTTGGATTTCAAAATAGTAAGCGGTTTTTAACGTGCTGGTATGGGTATTTAATGGGACTCTATAAAAAATTAATATTAGGCTTTTATTGTAAATTTAAGGAGCATTTAGATGAAAAATAGAAATTTCGTATCAAACAATTAGGTTCTGAGCTGCAGCCAAATGAGGAATGTAGAGTGCATGAAATATGCGATAGTTTTTGACTTCACAGCTTCGTTAGGGGTAGTAAGTAGCTAAACATACTAAAAGTCCCCGCCCCTGGGGGGTGAGGCATTGGTGGGGGAAGGGAAGAAGGTCCCAATTTTGTGTTTTTCGATTTTATCTTGAAAACGGGGACTCTAGAAAAATATAATACAAATCGAAATTAAAGCTTATTTCATTTCCTATAAAATTAATTATATAAATATTTGTCGAACTTTCAACCGTTTTCGAGATATATGTTATTGAAAACCAATAATTTTCGCAAAAATATAATTTTTACCTCATTTTCGTCAAACATTTCCTTTATAAGTGCCAAAAACGTATACATGGAATGAAAGTAAATTTAATTTTCTACAACTTTGATTCTGACATTTTTTCTGAGAAACGATTGTGGAAGGTACTAGAAACAAAAGTTTGACAAAAAGTGAGGTAACATTAGTTACTTCCTGAAAATCACCGATTTTCAACAACGAATATCTCGTAAACGGTTAGAATTACGACAAATTTATATAAAATCAATTTTATAGGAAATGTAATTAGCTTTATGTTTATTTGAAAAACATTTTTCTAGAGTCCAGCGTTTTCGAGGTGTAATCGAAAAACCAAAAAAATTGAACTTCTCCCCTCCCCCTACCGTTAGCCCACCCCCCAGGGGCGAAGACTTATAATATGTTTACCTTCTAACTATTCCAAACGAAGCTATGAAGTCAAAAATTATCGCATGTTCCATGCACTCTACACCCCTTATTTCAGCACTCATTGGCTGGACTATATGTATAAACACAGATATTTGCCTATTTGTTTTTCTGGTAATAAGTTTAGGTTATAAATCTACATAATTTAAAACATCTTATTTAATTCGTGTTTCTAACGTATAGGCAGACATATGAGATTTATAAAGTTAATTTATTTTTTCAATATTTTTTTTTTAAGTTATATACGATTTTTTCTTCTAATTAATATTTAAATATTTGTTGTCAGTATCAATTTTATGTGATCCGACAACACTCAGATCCTTTATGTATCGAGTTATCGAGAATTTACCGTATTGATAAAATTAGAAAGAAGACCCGGGTCAATAATTCTGACGATCCTCGGTTTGTAATTAGTAGTCAAGACCACTTGTAGAGGTTTGGCAAGAAGAAATGCCCTCGTACCATTTGTAATGCAAACGGCATTGAATAAATTGCATCGTCAGGAAGTGAGTCAGTTTTCCCTTTGACTTCTGTTCCATGGGTCTAAAACGTAGTAGCCTGACAGGGCAACGTTATTTAAGAACAGAAAATACTATAGTATTTTAGTGCTTTTTCTAAAATAAATCATAATTTTACTTTAAGAGTACACAAAACGTATTGCTTAGATAATCGATAATAAAATCGAGAGAAGAAAAAGAAATCGACATTGGGGTCACCGGAACAGGAGGCCGGTAAAAAATTCACTTTCGCAGATGACAAGACAATTCCGGCAGACAATAACAGAGGCCTCCAGCACAACGTGAATTTCCTGAAGAAAGAATCGGCAGAAATTAACAAAACCATTAACCCAGAAAAAGCCTGAGCTAATGACTGGGAAAAAAGCTGAGATAAATTATGAGGGTAATAAGATTTAATGGACTTTCCCTAAGGAAGGAGTTGGGAACTTGGATGGGAGTACAACGGGAATATGTCTGTCCAAGGTACTAAAATAACCCGAAATGAAAGAAAAAAAAAACAATGTTAGAGGCAACTTAATTATTGTTCAACAACAAAATCAATAAAACAAATGTTACTAACCGAATATTTTTATTATTATTCCTTTGATATAAAATAAAATTAATGCTCAAAGTATGGTATACAGTTATTTTCCATTATTACCGATCTACTAGTCAATGCTTGATCCCACGCTACCACTGTTTGGGATGACTGTCGAAGAACTCTAGGACCGTTAACGCATATTCTGCAAAAAAATTTGTTTGGATCGAAACAAGTAGTAATCCCGTAGGTTCGAGGTCTGGACTATACGGTGAGTTTGGACAATGATCGATACCTTTAAGATTTATAAACTTTACCTTGGTATGATGGTAAGTACACTTGGAACTCGATTAACCGACGTTGTTACTAGAGAAGCCAGAGTATAACCTAATCCTCAACTGACCGAGACTCCAAAATAGTAAAGGAAATGTGTACATAAGAAAAAATAATATAAGACAATTGATGCAATAAATGATTTTTTTTTTATAACAAAATAATATAATAAATAATACGACGTATCACTTCTGCCTCTCAGATATTGAAGTGTCTTCCCCAACCCAGGAAACCCCTCCCTCATGAGCAATTGTTAATGCCGATTATTTTCCTATTATACCGTAATGCTCGTACAAAACTTGTTTTTGGCAATAGAATATTTTGTAAAAAAAAAAAATAATAAAAAATAATAAATATTAATAATAATAAAAAAATTAAAATGAAATATAATAAGGCTCGGTTAGTCGAGTCCCGAGTGTATTGTCTTTTTGGAACAGAACTATTTTGCGGTTGACTAAAACTGGATAGCGCTGCTACGGTTCCGTGTACTTTCTATCTAACTGTTTGGAATAGAGATCAGAGGTTAGTAAACGATCGTCAAGAACAAATTTATGATGGATAAAAAAATCCCTTCTTCCGTTCCAAGGACGTACTCCACTAGAATTTTTTGAAAACAAATGCGTCAAGGACACCTTCTTCATTAAGTTTTGTTGATTTTAGGAACTGATACGGTGGCTGGACAAGATTTTTCAATAATGTGTTAAAATTACTAGAATTTTCTAATACACCGAGAAGTATTTTCATTAAAAAACTTTAAACTAAGACATCAACGAGGGAGACAACTATTGATAAATAGGCCTAGATTGGTGTTCTTAAGACAGAATAATTTGTTTGTAAAAAAAATAATAGGATAAATTTGTTTTTAAAAAACGTTTAGGGATAGGGTTGTCTCATCTATTTATTTACTGGGACCAATAAGTGCTTGGAATTCATGATTTTGTAGAAATGTAGTTTTTTTTACACCCTATAATTAGTCTCAGTAAATAGATAAGACAACACTATCCTTAAACGTCCCCCCCCCCCCACTGATGACGAAGTCTGTAAATATTGGATAATAAAAGTCGGGAAAATGTTTGACTATTTAAATAAAAATTACGCAATTATTAGTTTAAAATAAATAAATAAAAATAAGGCTAAAACAAAAACTTGTTATCAACTTTTTTTACCATAAGACCTATTTTATTTTACTATAATAGGTCATTGCGCCATACTGTGTTTGATATGAGACAATCAGCACGTCTAGTAGTCAGTACTCCAATAGGCTAACAAGCCTCATTTACCAGTTGAGTGGATTGTCATTATCAACAACCGATATCAATCAATACGAAATTACACCAGAAAATACAATTAAAAAAAAAAAAATTAAAAAAAAAAAAAAAAAAAAAAAAAAAAAATTAAAAAAAAAACTGAATTAAAGATCCCATACAATAGCTAGCCTTATACCTGAACTCCAGTAGTGTTTTATGAACAAAATAATACTTAAACGAATTTACTAATAATGTTGATTTATTGCTGATATATTATTTATTAAAAAACATTAAAAAAAAGAAAAGAAGTACGAGGCAATAATAAACGCATAGTAAATTATGAAGCTATCATAAACGTTTTATAAAACTGTTTCCTCAATAAAAAAATAAATAGCAACTATTTTTTTTCAGAACAGTAATCTTTACTCTGATAATACTGGATATAACATTTAAAAAAACAGCTATTTAGTTTCTTGTTACCTCAGAAATTGCCTAAAATTAGTAACGTTTTTATACTGACAAACTTGCGTTAAATGTTCACATAAATATAGTAGTAAATTACAATAATTAAGTTTTTATTCATAATGCTACTATTCAGTGATAAAGTGATATATTTAGTTTCTAAGAGGCAGTTATTTTATTTTTAAGTTACAAAAAACAAGCTCTATATTTAAAAAAAATTATAACAAACACTGAACCCAAACTATATAAGAATAGAATTAAATTTAAATATGAAAACATCCGTTTTTAAAAATGTAGATGCCATCAGGTTAAAATGTACTCGCAGCCATTATTTATGTTTTCATTCTTTAATAATAAAGGTCTTGCATCAATAATAACTTTTTAAAAGTAGGATATGATCAGGGGTTTTTTTTTAAATTAATTTTTTATGATCAGATAAAAAAATTGTGTATAGCAAAGCATACCAGGTATGCAAGTTTAAAATGTCGTTTATTTCTTAAAATATATACACAGAAATTTAAAAAAAAGTATAATATATTTTATTCAAAGTACTGACCCTCGCTTTCTACACATTTTGTCCATCTCTCGGGCAATATATGGATACCATTCCAAAAGAATGCTTCATCTTTATTTGAAATCCATTCATCGAGCCATTTTCGTACGTTTTCGAAATTGTTGAAGTGTTGCTCCGCCAATGAGTGTCCCATCGATGAGAAGAGGTGATAATCAGAAGGCGCCAGGTCAGGTGAATACGGCGGGTGGGGTAGGAGTTCCCAACCAAGCGAAGAAATCGTTTCCTTAGTCAATCTGGCTGAATGTGCAGGAGAGTTATCATGCTGAAGAATGACTTTGGCGTGCCTGTGAGCCCATTCTGGGCGTTTTTCGATCAATGCGTGACTCAAATTGATCATTTGTTGTCGGTAGCGCTCGGTATTGACTGTTTCGCCGGGTTTGAGAAGCTCGTAGTAGACTACTCCCTTCTGATCCCACCACACACACAGCATTGTCTTCTTCCCAAAACGATCCGGTCTTGCACTCGATGTGGATGGTTGTCCTGGCGTTACCCATGATTTTTTCGTTTGGGATTCTGAAAATAAATCCATTTTTCATCGCCAGTTACAACTCGATGCAAAAAACCCTTTCTTTCGTGGCGTAAAAGCAGCATTTCGCACACAGTTTTTCGTTTTTCCATCTGTCGTTCGTCCAATTCATGCGGAACCCATTTTCCAACCTTTTGAATCTTTCCCATAGCTCTCAGGCGATCGGAAATGGCTTGCCTAGTGACATTCAACTGTTCTGCCATCATTTGTTGGGTTTGGGTATTGTCTTCGTCTAATAAAGATTGCAATTCGAAGTCCTCAAACTTTTTTGGTCGATTTTCTCGTTTTTGATCAGTAACATCAAAATCACCACGTTTGAAACTTTGAAACCAACGTTCACATGTCCTGACGGTTGGAGCAACATCGCCATAAGTCTCAACAAGAATTCGATGACATTCAGATGCCTTTTTCTTTTGATTAAATAAGAAAATCATGACATGCCGCAAATGCTCTTTATTTGGCTTAAAATTAGACATTTTTAACACCAAAGAAAGGTATGATACGTCCACGTAAACGACTTAAAAACAACTGACTTTTGTAAACAAATGACTAACAAACAAAATAGCGTTTAGAGATAAGCAAATCCTTCAATAGGCTAAGAGCGCATTCTATTGGAATTAAAACGACATTTTAAACTTGCATACCTGGTAAACCCAAACTAAGTTGGGTAAAGAATAGGTTATTACCGGTGATTAGTATAATATCGTCACCTAAGCAATTATAAGCTATAAGTCATTTTCCCCAACTTTACAAGAGATAATAAAACTGGAATTATTATAACCTAAATAAAGCAAACAAGCGAGTTCATTGCTTAAATTTAAAGGACGCATACCTGAGACTTAAAAGATACTGCTCTTTGTTTCTGATTACTCCAACATTTACTAGACAAGCGTTCAAAGCTTCCAATAAATTACAAAAGAATTATTTACAAGACAGTAATAAGACTCTTTGGACAAATGCAGTTAAACTTAGGGGCTCTACTAAACCTTCCAATTCTTCTCGTATACAATCCTTACAATTTAAAACCTCAATGACCTTATTATGTCACAAACAAACTTATCTATAAAGATCTTACTGTTTCATATGTTGATGGCCCAAACCAGATACCTACCCTTTCATAGTAAAATCCATACCCATCAGTCTCTCAACTTGCTTCGCTCAAAGGCGTCTGAAAAGAAGATGGCCAAGAAACCTTCTAATGTAGAACTTTAATAAAACTAGTGAATAGGGTTCTTTACATATTATTGACATGTTATAATTTATACAGAAGTAAATATCAATAAATAGGTAAGAAAAAACAGCTGAGTTGTAGCATGTGGGAAAAGCACTATATTTGAATGGACATGCCCAAAAACGTTCTAAGTGACAAACATAAAATTTTGAGTAATCAGTGAAACAAAATCATAATCTAAAGTTTTTGTTAGTTTTGTAGGTCAGGTTTTATATATACATATTAATTTGTTATATTTACATGTATAGTGGCATAATAAATATATCATACTATGATGTACTATTATACATTTTAAAACCTTTAAAATCGCCACTTCGGAAATTTTGTCGCTTAGAACGTTTTTCGGAGGACCCATTCATTTGTAGCATATGAAAAAAAATGGCTGTAGCAGTTGGATTTAGCGAGAAATTTTACGTAAAGGATAAGCTTTAATTTTGGCCAAGATGTGAATCATTTATAGTATGTGGTTGCTTAATTGCTGGTATAGCTTTTATGATCAAGGGTAACTGAACTGGTGTAAGAGAGAACGAAAGTTTAGTTTAAATCTCTTTATACCTGGTTCTGCATTCGTAAACATTTTAAGGATCAATGAAATCCAGCTAGGATATGGTAAAGGTGGAAATAATATGCTTTGACCGTTGCGAAACGGATAACACGGTAAGTATTATCCTCCTTAATATGATAATTTTAGTAATAAAACCTTCGATATATACTTCAAAGAATAATTTTAAAATGTTCAAAATATTTGAGGATCTTCCATTGAAAAAATAAAATAAATTCCTGGTACAGAGAGGTTCCAAAAATAAACCTGATGACCAGTTATGTCATCACTGTTATTAAATTCACTACGCTAATAATGCCAGCCCACACCCAATGAATGGGATACGAGGTCGTTTCCAGGTTACTGCCATAGAGAACGTTGTCCCAAACAATATTTATGTGTCGAATATGAGGTTCCACCAATTTGAACATTTAAAATGAAATAGCACTATTCATTATGGCTTAACACACATGGCGAAACATAAATAAATTCATATCTATTTAATTTATGCATTAATATATTAATTATTAATATAATAATAATACAATACATGTTATTAACAATATAATTACTATTATAATGATTGATTAATTTTTATAATAATAATTTATGTTATTATTATATTCAATGCGTTTGACAGGAACCAAAAGGACGAAAATCCAAAGGATTAAACGGGAAGAATATCCTTATTAAAAAACGTATTAATTAATTTTCAAATTTAAATTTTAAATTTATATTTATTTTAAATATATTAAATTTTGAAAAAAAAAAAAAAAAAAAAAAAAAAAAACAAAAAAAAAAAAAAAAAAAAAAAAAAAAAAAAAAAAAAAAAAAAAAAAAAAAAAAAAAAAAAAAAAAAACAATGGCGGAGATATCAAAATTGCACCCTTAAGGACGAAAACTAAGTTTTCAAAATAATTGTATTGTACAGGAGAGAAACCTGGGCGCTTACTGAGAAGAATGAAAGCATTCTACATAGATGGGAGAGGAAAATTTTGAGGAACATATATGGCCCTAATACAGATGAAGATGTATGGAGGATAGAAAGAAACCAGGAACTAAGAGACCTGTACAGAGCTCCAGATTTTGTTGCTGCAACTAAGCAAAGAAGATTCAGATGGCTAGGCCATGTTCATAGAATGATCTCCCAACAGAATGCCAAAAATCATGTTGAATGGGCATCCCGAAGGAGGGACGAGAAAAGGAAGAAGGCCTAGATTGCGCTGGAAGGAAGACGTTGAGAAGGACCTGAGGCCAAGGGTGTGAGGTCCTAAAGGAGACCAGCTGGTGACCGGAATAAATGGAAGGGAATCGTGGAAGAGGCAAAGTTCTGCATGCCAGTGCAGCACAATTGTTGTAGTTGACATCATAAATAAAAAAAAACGTGCTTAGTTATAGGATAAATAATTCATGACGATGGAATTCAACAAATAGAATTTTGAATGTTAGAGCTTATCAAAAAGATGGTTGTACAAATAAATAAATAAACGAGAATAAACAACAAAGATTAAAATTTCCAACCCTATAAATTGGTGATTATATACTGAAAGAGAAAGCGAGAATAAGTAAACACCGTAATAGGGGCAAAATAAAATTTCACCATCGAATTTAATATGTTTCTTTTAAGATTTAAAACGGGACGCTGTATATACAAAGAGGTTTGCATCAGTCGGATGGAGGGCTCCCATTGAAAACTCTATCTCTTATGTAAATTGCATGACATAAACAAGTGATACTTTCTCCTCCTTCTCATCGGCCTAAAGAAAAAAACACCTGCTCTCGATATACCCAGATGTTGATATAACAGACACACCTGCGGGCGTTTTAACACGCATAGGTGAGAAAAAACCTCAAGTTAAAAGCATCTCTATGCAAAAAAAAATATGGTAATTTCCATATGTGAATTAGTTAGAAAAACATAAATATATACGTTAGATAAAAAAAAAAACTACAATTAATTTTAAGCCAGTACAGAATTGTTTTCGGTATACTAATAAATAAAAGGACAAGCCATTTTTCGTTTGTGATAGCTAACCACAAAAACTACTGAACCAACCTGTACAGAATTTTAACAGCATAATCATCATAGCTCAAGGAACGTTTAGAAATAATAAAATTGCTAGGTGGCGAGCTTAAGAGATGTTGCAAAGTTCCGATGTTATCAAAAGCATTAAAGTGATAATAAAATTTACTTATTTTCCAATAAAATTGTGAATACGGTTGTGCACGAAATCGCCGGCGCTAACAGCGCGACAATAATGGCCAACACTGAAATCTTATAGAAAAGTTGCAGGGATTTTTTAATATAGATTTTTTGCATGTAAAGCATGTGTTATTTTTTTAAAATTATAAATTGATTTTCTACAAAAATAAATTTTATATTAAAAAAAAAAAAAAAAAGTCTTCAAGATTAAACCTACCCACACAAACTTGAACTAAAAAATTAAAAATAAAATTTTAATTGCTTCGAAACAAAAAAAGATGACAATCAACAAAATTATCGATACTTATATAACTATTCACAATTTATGACCAGCTATTTTTGGAGTCGGTGCCAGCAGAATTGACGGAGTAATCACTTAACATACATACAAAAAATAAAATACAGACGAGTTGAGAACCTCCTCTGTTTTGAATTCGGTTGATAACATAACCATAATTAATCCTGTAGTCAAATACCATGACTTCCAATTAATCAGTAAATATATCAATAATTACATTTTATGCTTCCCAAATGAAAAAAAAAAAAAAAAAAAAATCTTCCACAATATGTATTCACTAGTTTTACTGATGATTATATTGCTATAAGCTACAATATCATTTATGGCTTAAGAAAAAAAAAAAAAATAACGTTTCATAAAGAGATTTAACCCAGTATCATATATTAAAAAAATATATATTTGATATGATTAATCCATATAATTATTATAATTTAAAATAATGAGACAAGTTAAGATTAATAACCATATTATAAAATGTTTTTTATTGCTTTTACCAATCAAGTGCATAAAATTATTCACGTGGAATTTATCTAGCGGTAAGTACGGATTCGACAGTGTTTAATTGCTGCATTATGTATAGGTGTATGGTGTAGTTGATTAGCAGGCCCCGCTTTGGTAGGCTGCAGAGGATAACACCACCATTAATTACAACCTTTCCACCATAACTTTACAAAGAGAATTAAAACTTGTTACCCTGCGCCCAAGGCATGGCTGTATTAGGAAATATAGTAAGGACACAGCGTGTGTCCCTGCAGGGAAGGGGAAATTTGCATTTGTTCTGAGGTGTTCTTTTTTTTTCTCTAAACACCAATAACAATTTATTTATTTATATGGATTACAAATTATTTGACCGGAATTAGATACATCTAGCTGGGGCTGAGGTGCTTAAATAAATACTATAATTAACAAATATATTTTTTATGAAGCGATAGTACTTCCACTAATCTTATATGAAAGATTTTTTTTTTTTTTTTTCATTATTTTCTAATCTTGATGATATATGTATATTGATATATGTGTGTATGTATATATATATATATATATATATATATAGCTTCCATTAGTCCTACTTTAAATTTGTTTCGAATAGAAACGGAATAAACCAACCAGTCATAGGAAAACCATAAAATTCAAACTCCTTGGCAATTTCCACCTCCTCTTCTACTCTTGATATGTTTCAGAAGTCCGTTTCGCCGCCTTAGGTGATTTCCTATACCCAGTGAAACTCAAATTATGGGGATACCCATAAATCCGAATAATTAAATTTACTGTTGACAGCTATTCGGATATAGTTAATACAACAGGTTTTTTTTAGATGCCATAACTCTTTAAGTTTATAAAGACATCACTCGCGACTATAGGACCCAGGCTGGGCGAAACCCGTTTGGATGGATGTGCTATGCTTCTAGAAATTTAGTTTTAAGACTTTTATTGTGTCATGATAACTTGTAAGACGGGTTCTATCGTATTTTACGTGAACTAGGAACCACGATCTACAATAACAGTTAGTAAAATAATTTTAGAAAAATTGTTTGTAATAAAAAAAGTATATATGTGTATATATATATATATATATATATATATATATATATATATATACACAATTTTCTTCCGATCTGTTCGGACAAACCGATAGTCACATAATTGGAGTTTTACTTAATAGCTTTTTTTTTATTTTTGACATGTTCTAAGTTTAATCGACCGAATCAATCATATCACATTACCAGATATGACTGTCGAACACCTTTCTAGCCTCTATATCGTTTCTGAACGTTGTATTGAATGGTCAGTTTTTTTTTTATAGACTTATTTGCTCGATGTAATACTAGAGTATAGACCTAACTTCGAAACAGCCACCAATGAGCCGATAGGACGAAGTAGTACTGGCTGGATCCCAATAAATAGCCCGTATAGAGGTATCAATGATAGAGCTGACAGTGGCAGCCTTCACCGCACAGACCGCTCGCTGCCAAGGAGACGTTCTGCCCTGGATACCTAACTAGGACACTCCGTCTGTCTCATAGGTGGCTAGGTGAACCACACCGTGGTCTTTGTAGAAGTGTAAGTTAACAATCATCGTAACCGTGATCAGTTGTTAACCTTATATAATACAGAAGGGATGATTTAAAAACAAAGCTTCTTTACAAAGGCAGTGCACCGATTGCTACGAAAACGCCCGCTGAGAAAGCATACTACGGGTATATACTATAATTTATTAGTTTAATTATTGTATTAAATTGTAACAAAACTTGTACAAAAAACAAAACAAACTTAGTTACAATAAAACAAAAGAATATTTGAAAAGTAAAAGAAAAAGACAAATAAAAAAAACAATTGCCATAAAATTGGTGAAAAGTGGATAACCAGACTGTTTCCAACAATTAAAATACTTTTTATTCTTAATAGTTGCTAAAAATTACTGCAAGTCTTGTTTTTACCTGTACACCTATTTAAAATATACTGCTAAAAGAATAGATATGACTAAGTGTGAAGGGAGGGGGGATTAATGCAACAGATTTTTGTAACATCAATGAATAAAGTTTTTCTCTAAAAAATATAAGATATGGGTAAGGCGGTTAATATGAATATATCGATCCTATAAAACCAATTTTTTTTTTTTTTATGGTGTTTTTAAATTTAAATTTTTGTTTTTAAAATCCTAAATGCCCCATACTTTGTCACCAATAAACTTATCCATAAAGATCTTAATGTTCCATATGCTGCTGAGTTAGCCCAAACCAGATACCTATCCTCTCATCGTAAGCTCCATAACCAGTCCAATCCATTAGTTTCTCAACTTGCTGTCCACTCCATTCCCGATAATCCTCCGAGGCGTCTGAAAAGAAGATGGCCTAGAGATCTTCTAGTGTAGAATTTTTCTTGAAGTGCTACTCATGAGTAGTTCTTTTCAAGTTTTGACATGTTATTGTAATCGTCATCAGCTCATTTACTTAATGTATATATTTGTACAGTTGTAAATTGGAATAAATAAAAAACTTTTGTCTCCTATTTATCAAAGATCATTTTCGAAGTATCGTGGGAATCGTATTTTTATTTTTATCTCATCGTATTTTTACGTTTTCTTACTGTATTTATAAAGGGTTGCAGGAAAGAACATATATCAGAAATATATATGTATATTCTTCAAGACCTAGCGCCATGATTCTATTTGCAAACCTTATCATTATTTTTTTTTTTATTATCATTAACAATTCTGTATCTCAGGTTCCAGAAAAAATACTAGACTGATTGATGGTTGAAACATTTTTGTTATGTTTTAAGGTTAATTAAACAGAAATACAGCAGTGAAAAACCAAAGAAAGATGAGTAATTTGTGAGGTGAGTGGGGAAGGATGGGGATATATTTTTGTAATTCAAAAACAATTGCAAACCTTTGCTTTTATTTTAAATTAAATTTGATACTTTTGGTGACATGATCACCAAAATGATCGTCGACTTGTTGGCGAGGAAAGAAAATTCTGTGGTTAAGAAATTAATGTTACTAAATAAATAACTGTTTTTAGGGGGGTAAGGAATCCAACTGAGGTTTTCCCATCAGATCAGAAAAATATTTGATATAGCTATAAATAGACCCGAAAAATCATTTATTGTTTTTCCATAAATAGTTCTATAGTTTTAGAAAGTTATTAAATAGCCAACTAGCAATCATTATAAAAACTTATAAAATACTAGTTTAACAACAGAGTTAATAGAAGTAGAACAGAACACGATTAATTAAAATTATTCTTAGAATGAACGTATTTTGCAGTTGTAGTAGTTGTTACATGCAATTCACATAATTTCACTATTTAAATAATTATAATATTTATAACAAGCAAATCGTATGAGTTGTGCACATTTAATCATAGATTTTTCTTATTATTAACTATTCTTTAATATTGATACTCATACAATATACGTAAAATATAGTTGAAAAATAAATGAAAAGAAAAAGACTGGATTTTCAGCACATATAATTGTTATTAAATCGTTACCTATGTGGTAGTAACGTCTCTTCAGACAAAACTGATCATTCATTACCTGAAAAAAAAAAAAAAATAATAGTTTCATCATTCATTATATAATGGTCTTACATTAAGCATACAAATGACAAGAGTAATGGATATAAATTTTTAATATTTCTTCAGGAAAATTTGAAACTCTTAGGAGGTAAGTTCATAAATGCACATAGATAGAAAATCTAGTCAACTTTCTATTAGCATTTAAAGTAATAGACCAGAATAAAAAAAAAAACATCAAAACTGCATAGACAAATTAGAAAAATAATAGCCATATCCTCGAGTGCCACTGCTAATTCTAAAACTTAAATTACTTTCTATGCTATTTCGAAATAATTTGAGGATTTAAATGACAAATTTTAACACCGTAAAGCCACTTACAGTGAATTATAAATAACAGTACTATGGTAGGAGAATGTGTACGACTATTAGATAAATGAGGTATATAGTGAAATCAACATAATGGGCCTCTCGTCTGGCCATTTATCGATGTTTCGCCAATTTTCTCGAAATCACCTCATAAAAATTAACTGTCAATTTAAAATTTATGTAATGCAAAAGCAGTAAAACCCGTCCGGGTTTCGTCACTAAAATTTATAAGCAAACTTAATATATGGAGTGTAAGCACCTTTTAGTTTGTTACACGTAACACTCATAAGAAACTGTAATATAATATTTTATGAAGATATAAAATTTAGTATAAGGTAATAAATAAATTGTGTAAAGAAGACTACTGAGTAGTACATGAAATAACAATGAACATTAGAAGTACATATTAGTAACAATATAGTGATATTTTAAGATAATGCAGACGATTATTCATTAAATTATAAAGGAGAGTAAGTTCGTTCTTCATTTATAAAATTGTTTCGAGTAATTCAATCTGAGATTGTTTATTTTTTTTTTTAGCTTTGACTTACATATATATTACAATCTGCCTAAGTAAAAGGTTAGTATTAAGGTAATGGTGTATCTATTCATACAATATATACAAAAAAATAAATAATAATATAAAATTATATGAATGACTAAAAAGGAATAATAATTACAATCATCAAAAATAAAATAAAATAATAACAAATACTAAGATACAGCCATACTATATATACAATACAGACACTCAGCCTGGGGAACCCAGAATCAAGTCTTTTCCCCATTCTTTGAGAGACCCGAAGAGATCCCAGCGCTGCTCTCTCAAATGGGTCACTAGTTTAATATTGAGTGGTTAAGATTAAAATAGGAGAATTAAAATCTAGGCATTAGTTTCATTACGTAAGTCTTCATGTTATTCTAAATTATATAAAGATCAGTTGTCGTTTGTTGGGTCTTAACGGCCTTCTCCCATTAGGGCAGGAGAGACGGTTAATCATAAAGATTACCAATCTATTCTAACAAGATTTATTTTGCACTCACTAAAAAAAAAGTAATTTCGACCTTACCTTGATAGGGAATACTGAAGTGCCACTGTTGACCGGCCTTGGAAGCTACCTTTTAAGCTTTAGTTTGAGAACATAAGAGAAGGAAATCAAAACTAAAGCAACGAAATTTTTTTTTAATTTCAAAATAAGTTTACCCTATTACTAATGAATACTGTCAAATACATAAAATAACAACCAGCGAATTTTATGGCTGTAAAAAATGAAAAGTTTCTAACATGAGAGCCATGATGAGGAGTGGAACTTCCACCTTTCTTGTTGATTATATTTAATTTTATTCTAGTAGATTTCTCATCCAGCTCCTTTTCAATCCTCTACGTAAAGGTTTGGGAATTATTGTACTGGGCATGTTTATTGGTATGACCTTGAAGTCTATTGTGAAATTATAGATTCTGTCTACGCATCGTTCTTACAGTTTCGCAAATTTGTGAGACATATGTCCAAATAGGTTTTAGTAAGTAAGTGTAGGTATTGAGTTTATGTCTTAGGTTTAATTTCGTCCGATTCGGGAATAACCTTAGCTGTTGTTTTAATATTTTACGTTTTGCCGAGATGTGTAGGCCCCATGTCATTTCCGGTCAAATATTGGTTACAGGTAATGTGCTCTATTAGATTGCGGAATCTGTTCGTTTTCGATTAGGAGGGGGGACAGGAAATGTCCCTCTTCGGTAATTGATACTTGATATAGAGTTAAATATTAAACATAGACTTAGTACATACTATATAATTGATACTTAGTGTTGATAACTATTAGATAGGGCTAAGAATAATGATTTTTTTTTTTTTTTGGTTGATGTCAACTGAACCTGATGGCAGAGAAAAAGAAACAATAGACAGGATCAGTGACAGACAAGCCCAAGAAGAGAGTTTCGACTATTATAACGTAAGCTGAAGAAGTAATCTCAATGTCTCCAGAAAAGGAAGTCATTGTATGGAGGGTGTATTTTTTGCATTAACAAGAAAAGTATAGTGAAACCTTGTCTTGACAGAGCAAATCTTCAAACCTACAGTTTTTATCAAATGCTCGATGGTCTCAAAGATTTCGCTTTACTTTTTTTAAATAACAGGAATTCGCCACTACTAACCTTCCTGGCTTTTAAGAGCGGGATGGTGTATGTTTTAATGGAAACCTGTTCAGATAGAAAGATCACTTGACTATCGTCAAAATCAACTCAAAATCATGAACTTTTTGTAAAGGCTTTGGGTGTAATCTACAATACAGTCCCTGAATTAACAGAAATACTTCTTATTTAAGTTACTTTCAACATCCATAATCCAATGGTTATCGACAGCAGTGATGCAGTCAAGCGAGAAGCGAAAAAAAAAGTTGTGGGTTCAGGATAGTGGTCCCGACACCTTTCCTACTATTCCCAAACCTATGGATCTTTGTAAAATATGTAAATAATTTATGCTGTAGTACTGGCACTTATGCCCAGACCAATTTCTCGTTTAACTTTCATTCCTCGTCCATAGGAAATGCGTCGTATAGGAAAAGACAATCATAGACTCATCATTTCCTAAATGGGATTTATTTTATTTGAAGATTTACACACATTTAATCATACTGTATATATTTTATAAATGGATTCATACCACCCAGCGTGAGGCCTGTTTGTTTGTACAAATAAATTTAAGTCCCGAGTATTGAAAGAGATGAAATGTAATCACGGAGTCGAAATGCCTCTCCGCTGATCTAACGTAGTTTTAGTCCCGGTATTGAAAGAGATAAATCACGGAGTCGAAATGCCTCTCCGCTGATCTAACGTAGTTAGTCCGCATCACACAATGTTGTAATTGGACGTTGTAATAATACGTAAACGCAGTATTTTGGGAAAAGTAGAAAGTAATAAATTTAACAGTGACAAAAATATTAATAGATTAGCACAAACCTACTGCATCCTGAACGGAATTACGAGTGATGCTGTTAACGTATACATACGAAGTTGTTTCGAGTATCACATTTAAGTATGATACGGAGTAAGGTACTTTAAAACAGTGATGTGTCGGTAACAAAGTTTTTCAATGCTTGATATCGGTAGCGGTACCGAAAAATCGATTCTCGGTTCTTGATATCGATACCTCGGTTTAAGAATATATTGCTATTACAAATAATAATCTATATAAAAGTTAAAACAGGGAAACCGAATCCAATTATTGGGTTGTTTCACATGAAATGTCCGATTTTATAATATTTGAAATACATAGAGGATTTTGCGAGTCTCTGTTGTTGAAAAAGCTCGATACATGGGTACCTCACGATCTCACTGAGCGACAGCAATTGAAACGTCTTGAGACCTGCGTTTCGTTGCTTGCTAGGCAAAAAACCGACCCTTTCCTTGAAAGAATAATAACTTGCGACGAAAAATGGATTGCTTATGACAATCAGCGTCGGTCAGGGCAGTGGTTAGACATCGACGAAAGCCCAGGACAAATGCCAAAACCAAATTTGCACCCGAAAAAATTGATGGTTACAGTATGGTGGTCCATGGCTGGAATCATACATTATTCCTTTTTGCCTAGAGGTGAGACCATTACCTCTACAACCTACTGCAATGAAATTGGCCAAATGCACGAAAAATTATTGGAAAAACTACCTGGATTGGTAAATCGGAAGGGCCCTATACTCCTACACGACAACGCTAGACCCCACGTTTCAAAACTTACCATGCATAAATTGAAAGAGCTGGGGTACGAAGTTCTTCCGCACCCACCATATTCTCCCGACTTGTCTCCAACAGATTATCACCTTTTCAGGAATTTAGACAACTTCTGCAGAGGAAAAATTTTTGCAAATGATGCTGAAATCAAAAGTGCGTTTTCAGATTTTGTTTTACTTCAAAGCTCAGAGTTTTTCAAATCCGGGATAAAAAAGTTGTTGTCACGTTGGGAAAAATGTGTAGAAAAAGAAGGTAAATACTTCGAATAAAATTATATTGTTTTCATATTGTATTTTTACTAAAATCCCTATACCTTGAAAACGGACATTTCATGTGAAACAACCCAATATAAACCAATAATTATTTACGAAATAGATTAGTGAACAATAAATGGCATTTATCATCTAAAATTTATAGTTAACTATAATAAATAGTATTAAAAAAAAATTAATTGTCATTTAGGAAGATGTATGTTAAAATGTTTCTGTTTTCTATTTGTTAATTTTCCTAAAACTTTTCACTGTAGATGAGGGGCTGGATTGATATTTCTCGATTTAGTGGGGCTTCAAAACAAATTTTAACATGTAATAAAATGAAAACTAATCTTTTTTCTAAAACAAATATCCTCTAATAATAATAATAATAATGATAAAAATTATAAAATGGTGCTGACGGATACTTATCAAGAATCCACATTTGAAATCGACACATCCCTACTTTAAAGTTTAACTCAGGATTTCAACTTTAATATGATTGTAATAATTAACATTTTACAAAACAGAAAGAGAAAGCGAACGATAACGACGCAAAATATAACGAATTATTTTAGCCTATCACAATGGCTATTAATAAAACTTTATTTAAAAATATTTTTCCCTAAAAGAAACAAGTTATCTGAAACAGATAAGCGAAACGGAATCAATTAGATGATGCAATGTTACCCAATATAGGCTGAATGAATGAATCAGGAGTACGGCGCCTAACCCATAAATAAAAAACACAGACAAATAAAACAAAAACTAAAATGACTCAAAATGTCACTGATTAAGTGGTTGAAAAAAACTAGTTCTGATCCATTATGGTAACAGAGTTTAAGGAAATCGAAGACCGGGAGCTAGAGTTACAAAATTTATTTAAACCGGTATCAACAATACTTTAACTTATTAAAGTAATTATAAAAATGTTAGATCAGTATAGGACAACAAGATAATTATGCCATAATTACGCGTATAGTTTTGTATTAAATTCTAATAATAAAAATACATACATACAGACACAAATACAAATAAAACACACGTCATTAGTCAGATATAATAAATTGATGTGCTTTTACTCAACCACCATAGGATTTTTTTTTTTAAACACAAGTGACGTAGTTGAGAGAGAAGCGCTAGGATCTCATTGGACCTGGCTTGTCCGTCCATAAGGGGAGAAGTCTGGTTGGAAGATATCTAGGAGAGTGATTGTTGTACATGAAGTATGACTGTATTTTTAACTTTTCACCCTTTTCAGTTTTTTTTTTTTTTTTTTTTTTTTTTAATTGATTTTTTCGAAATTATACCTATAAAAAACACTGAATTTTAATGACTTTAAATATGTAAGCCTGACCTGAAAAGGGTTATTTGATTATATTTTTGTTTTTATTATTATCGTTGTTTTTATTCATTTAACTTTTAATCTTAACATTTTACTGTATTTTTTTTTTTTTTTTAATCACGTGATACACTGTATTGTTTAATTTTTTTTATTTTTTCACTTTATTTATTGCATTATATTATTAGCGAATTCTCCCCATAAATGGAAGTTGTTAACTCAATCATTTTTTTCTTTGGGTTCTTCCAATAGTCTTTAATTCTTTCCAAAAAGACATTTCTACGTTCTTCCGACCAATTGTAATTTATAATTTACTGTATTGCAATTTATTATATTGTGTCATAAAATGACTCTAAAATGACGGTCGGTCTTATATTTGCATTTTTGAGGTCCTTTTGAATTTCATCTAGCCAAGGTGTGAAATTTTTAAGTAAGGTTATGTAATCTATTATCCTTTCTGTCAATCGATTTTCTGACAGTCTGTTGAGATGACGAAGAATTTCATTAGCATTTTCCTAAATTCAATTTCAATTTTATCGTATTATATATTATGAGGTTCTTTATTGTTTTCCTCCTCTTTTCTAAGATAGTAACACTTTCTCAATAAAAAGATTTAAATAGTAAAATAAATTGATCTTTCCAAACGAAATAAAATACAAGACTAAAATAAGCCAAAACTTATGAGTCATTAATATCTATGCGGAATTCATAGATAAATAGTAATGCGAACGCAAGCCGGAATAGATAAGGCAAAGATAAAACAATATATGCCTATAAATAATTGACTTTGCCAAAAGAGAAAGGCAATGAAAAGAAAGGAAACTGCTTTTGTATTAACGAGGGGTACCCGGACACGGGAGGAATTTTAATATGGCACACGGTGAGAATTAGAATTTAAAGGAGTCCGTCGCACGAGCCTAAACGGATGTAGCAATATATATATTTATATAAGCCTACTCATATCATAATTATTTTTGTATTCTCAAAAATACAATCAATTGCAACTAATCAATTATTTCATTTTTTCGGCTAGAAAGTTCATTTTATATTATGTGCTTACGTCCTCCAATACTTTGAATAGGGCATATAAATCGAATAAGGATTATTAAAAATATTAATTGAATAAAACGAAGCAATTTAAATTTAAAAAAAAAATAAATACTTAATTTCTCCTAGACTTACAGCATTCATCAATCACAATGCATTCATCTTCATCAATGGACAAAAATCGAAAAATCAACCAATATATTTTTCAACTTAAATGGCCATGAATTGTCACTGATTAGTTTCTAGACAGTAAGCAATAGCTTACGGGCCCAATATGCCAGCGTGTCTTAGCAAGAATTATTTCTGATGAAAACAAGTTCGTTCCCACCTCTTATATACCTAGGGCAGTTGACATCTTCATTTCTGTAGTGACTTTTCCTTGTGTAACATGACAACCGAACCCGATCATAATTGCTGGAGTTTTTATAATGGTGTATACAATATATTTCACATATTTAGATTTTTATTCTTGTTTGACTGTAATTAGCGGCGGCGAAGGAACACGGATCCGTATTAACTGAAATTGTTTTAATAATATTTCAACTTTAGAAGTGAATTTCTTAAAAAGACCCCTGTGGAATTTGAATATGTTATTACCCTATAAAATTAAGAGTTGGTGTGGTTTCCCTAGGTGTGCAAGATTTGTTGCGGTTTCAATCAAGATCTCTACAAATCGAGCACTATTTTGAAAAATATATTTCAGTATCAACTGAAAGTGAGCAATCAACCATTTTTGAATACTCAACTGATGAGTTTTAATTCGATGGGTCGATATCAGAACACTTGATTTAAGTAACGAAATCGGTCAGCCTGAAACAGTTTTTTGTTATTTAAAGTATTTACTTTTATAAAAGTATCACCGATTAAAATATATCACAATTCTATCGTGGTTGTCTTCTTTTTTGAATACCAACTCACATTATACAGAACACCACCAAAGTAACTTATTACTTACATTTATCATTCCCCTTTTTCTTAACAAAAACCACTTAAATTCAATTTTTGGGAAAAACTAAGTGGATTTCACTTGCGATACCTCATACGGGGTATATTCGCAATTAGCGTCAAATTTCCTATTAAGCTTATTGAATTTTTGTCCAAAAATCCCATTTACTCAAAGCACTATGCGAGTGGAAAAAATATGAATCATAGATATTTTTATCCTATGATTTGCTGCTTTTATATCTACTTCTTCTGATTAGGAAAATCAAAAATTTTTGATCCAAACAACACCAACAGAGCTAGAGCCCCAATATTTAAAAAATGTAGGCAAAATTATATTGTTTTCATTTAAACAATATATAACTTCTAAACCAGCGACAAATGCTACAAACAAAAATATTTTCTATTATATTTCTGTCGTAAAATTTTCGATACGAGCAACATCCACACAGATGGAGCGTCAAAATGTTACTTTTTTAAATGTGAAAAAAAAGTTACACATATTGAATGTGAAAAAACGTGACATCTATGTCAAAAATATGTAGCAATTTTAAATTAATAAGCTTCTTGGGTTCATTACGTCTTACATTTAATGGGGTAGGTTTAAAGTGGTTTTTAATAAATTCTTAAGAGATATTCCTTATCTAATGCAAAACTGTAAGAAACCACATTGATTTATAATTTTGTAACTTAATTTTTTTTAAATAATGCATGCTCATAATTAATTAATATCTTAAATAAACCTAATACACTTCATATGACCAGGCCAAAGTATATGGAAACGTAAATGCTAAAAAAAAAAAGAGTGAAACATTTATCCAAAAAAAAAAAAAAAAAATGAACATCAATCAGCATATGATAATCAAACAAGTTATAGTTTTACAAACAGTTTACAAACATCGAGTAACATTCGACAATAATCTGTATTTTTTAGAATAGTTTAAAACATATTATTTCAACAACAAGAAAAATAATTTATTATAATTTTTATAGCCATCTAAGACGTCTGAAACTGTGTTTTCGGTTTTAAGCATTATTAGCAACAGGTATTTTAAGAACACATACTTCGCAGTCAAGCGTTGTAAGTACTTGGATGGCCGACCGACATGAAGAGTACTATGCTGCCCGGGATACCAAGGAGATAATCGCTTCCACCCTACGCACGAGTGATCCATCATCTCAGTGGAGGTAACTGACACTGAATGTGTAGGAATGATGATCCTAACCAGTGGTATCGTGAAGTGGTTTTGAAAATGCTGGGGAACAGTTTGATCTTCGGAGGATGCATTTAGATTTTTGTAAAATCCATGAGCCTCACCATGCATTTGAGGGTACGTCAGCTAATAGAGTTATAAATTGATCTGAAAGAAACCAGGTATCAAACTAATAATAATAAATTTTTCACTTATGGAAGAAACCTTAAATGTGGAATCGTCTACCAAATGGCTGGCAAATGGAAAACTGTTCCCTGAGACTGAAGGGTTCGTAATGGCGATGCAGGACCAATCGATTCCTACCAATGTTTACAGGAGACGAATATGCGGAAAAAATATCTCAGAGAAATGCCGTCTATGTAAACAAAATCCGGAGTCAAGATAACACATCAGAATGTACTATTCTTGCTGGTACAAAGTACTTCCGCAGACATAATCATGAAGCTGAAATCCTACGTCAAGAACTTAAAAAGATGTTTGGAATGCTAAAAGAAGTGGTTCCTTATTATAAATATAGGTCCATCAGAATAATGGCATCAGGGAGGTATAAATTATATTGGGGCAAACAAATAATTACGGATCATACAGTTTTCCACAACAAACTGGATATCTTAGAAACGGATTAGGAAAAAAAGGAAGCCAAAGATATTTGAGGTTGCAATACCTGTAGATGACAACATACACAAGACCATCTCAACGAAAATGTGCAGGTACCAAGAGCTAGTTGGTGAGTTAAAGGCTATGTATAACCTTCAAAAGATTTCTATCCTGCCAGTTTCTATATCATGTAATGGTCTTATTACACGGTGCATCTTTAAAATCCTTCAAAAATGGAGGAATTTCATAGAAAAAAATTAGAGGATGCACAGATGGCAGTACTACTACACGACTTCAATAGTAAGAAAAACAGTTAACATATAAACTTTTGGTTGATACCTAACCCCCAAACGTTTACATCACCACTTTGTGTGTTTCAATAAAAAATAATAATAATAAAAATGCAATATAAAATTATTTAAAAGTTATGTTTATGAATAGTTTAACATTCAAGCCAGTCAATAATTCTTCCGTTTAACGATTATAACATTCCATTTAACCATAACTGAAAGCCTGAGTAATCGTCAAATCTATAAAATATATAAATATATGTGTAAATATATAATGCAATATAATATTACAATAAGTTTCTTATCAACAAACAAACAAGAACAAGAGGAGAGATCCATTAAATGCAGCTAATCCAAATGCCAGTGGAACAGGAACTGTAATACAAAATTGGATAAATGATCACTAAGGGGAGATAAGATAAAGAGAACAATCTAAAAATAGATGATTTATAGGGAGGGAATGCCCATAGTGGAAAGGGAGAAGTCAATACAGGAAATGTAGGAGGGAAACGGGTCAATATCTTGCCTGCGGTGTGCTTCTTTTATAGGCCGAGGGGGCTTGGTAGCAGCCCCGATGATCCTATCCTACCGACCTATTTCATCTTATATCATTTGAAATACTTTATGATTAGATCTGAATAGATACAGGAGATGAAGCATGACAAAGAGTAAATGAGTAATTATTTACCTAAACCTATGAAAAGCTGCAGATCATAACATCAATCCTGCCCATAAGTTCAGGCATCCTGCCCATCTTAACCCTTTAAATAAGAACTTTTTCTATTAATTTGATTTTGAACATAAATTATTTGATGTTTAACTCATATATCAAACTGATTTTAATTATATAATTTGACTGGTTTCCTGGGCTACGTATAAATAGAAATGAAGACTCTCAAGAGAACTTCCTCATACGAATACTGCCCATATGAAATTGTATCTTCCTAGTTAAATAGAAATATATCTCAAAAATAACTTTGTTTTTCTTCTAATTTAATATGAATGCAATGAACGCAGAAACTGACACACTTATCATTTTACTTATTATATTACAATGCAACTGGCATATCAGACATTTGGGAGTCCAGCACCCACCGGTACCTACCCCTGACTAGAAATTACTACTTTATCTTATAAGAACTTTTAGCCAACTCCTCTTTAACCATCTTTTTAATTTTCTTCAAAGCAACAAATTTCCATCAAACACAAAAAATGGGCACAAATATTTATTAACTCAATAGATGCTAGAAATTTACAACTGTATTAAAAAACATCTAGTAAATATGCGGAATACAGTGCAAAAAAAAGACATGATTAAAACATATAGAGGAACTATCCATCTCTAATGAAATAACTACAAAAGAAGAAGGTCAGGAGGCCATCTTCTTTTCAGACGCCTCGGAGGATAGTCAGGAATGGAATGGGAAGCAAGTTGTGCAACAAGAAATTTCGATGAGTAGTGATAATAATAAATAAAAATAAAAATACTATTGGTATTTACATCTGCGTACAATAAATGAATCGAGAAAATATGTGGATAATCATTAAAATATGGCGTGTCAATAATTTGCAAAGAACGACCCATTGGCAGCACTTCAATTTAAGTTTTACATTAGAAGATCTCAACTCTCTCTCTCTCTCTCTCTCTCTCTCTCTCTCTCTCTTTTTTTTTTTTAAAAACGTCTCGAAGGTTTATCTGAAATTGAATGGGAACCAAGTTGAGATACTAGTGGATTTGAATGGTTATAGAGTTTACTATGAAAGGATAGTTATCTGATTTGGGATATATCAGCAATACTTTATCGATGGGTTTGTGACAAAATAATGAGCATTCAGGATTTGATACAAGACGAATTGGATGATTTAGTGGTGCCCCAAAGCTCATCTATTAAGTCCAAATACATACATTCAGGTAATTAGAGACTCTTGCAATTAATCGGAAAGTTTTGAACGTTTGTCTAATAAATGTTGTAGAAATCAAAAACGACGGGCAGTTTTTTGTAGTTTTAGTCTGGTATTCATCTTATCTTGCTAGTTTCCACTGCCACGGGTAGAAATAAAAAAAACATAAGAGAACTCCACAAAGGAAATTTTAAATTAAATTTCATCTTCCTAGTTAAATAGTAATAGATTTTAAAAATATATATGTTTTCTTCTAATTTGATGGAAATGCAATGAACGCAGAAACTAAGGACTCAATATTTTTTTTTAGTTTCAGCGGTTTCAGAGAATGTAGTATAAAATATGATACAACACAATTGGCATGTCAGACATGTAGTGGTTAAGCTGCTGACTTGGATTTAATGTGTTTTTTTTTCTTAGGAGATCTCTAAGCCAGCTCCTCTTCAGCCTTTATTTTTCCCTTCCCCATGGCAACAAATTCACAATAAACTGGCACATATATTCACTACAAAAATTAGGAACCGATACTTCTTTAAATGGACTTTTTTGAAAAATAAAAATGCTTAGTTAACATAGTACAACACACTTTGTGTTAAGTCAAAAATATAGTGCAAAAGTTGAACTGAATAGTCAGATTTCACATTTATTGTAATGAGGAACGTACGCAACATGAATAAAAAATATAACATGTGTACGCAATCCGAATCAATGGTTTTATAGCAACATTGTATTTTTTCAATATCAATCTTGCACTACTGTCATTCATTAACATTTAATGATTTATGTACTTGTATGAGTAATGGCTACAAAATTTTCCAAACAAGCACATAACTGCGCCCTCCTGGCGACACGAGAAGAGTTAACATATTCCCGCGAGGTAGCAGTGCTCATTAAAGACCAACATTAGAATTCACCTCGGGCAATGAGCAGACAAATAAGGTGGGCCTTGAAACGTCAGCAAGAGTTAAGAAATAAATTTTTTCAGGGTCAAATAAATAATATAGGATCAATTATTAATCATTGTTAGATGCCCTGCGCCGTTTAGTCTCATTGAGTCTTGATAAATATAAACACCACACGAAGAGGAAAAATTTCCCAATACTGACTGACTGTTTTACTATACTGATTGAGATTTTTTTTTGTTTTTTTTGCCAAAGACAAAAAAATATGTAAATATATAATGACAAGAAAAAAATTCCAGCCAATTAAATTTTTTATTTTCTCGGCTAAAATATTTATTCTTTTTCACTTCTTTACGTTACCCTATACTTTAACCAGGACTCACGTAACTTATTAGCATTACTAAAAATATTAATTAAATAAAAGCAAAGAATAAAAAAAAATAGGTAACGAAATTTTAAATTGATATTATAACAGTTTTTCATTAAAGGTGACATACCTCTCAATAATTCATTCATAATCACATTAGACCTGTACCCCATCGAATTCAAAACGCAAGAGGATATAAATTTTCGTAAATTGCCGGGTATTATTTTTAAATTTATAAAATCGTAATGTATTTAATAAACATTTTTAATAAACGTAATACGTTTCATATTCCCAGGCTAAAATTATGAAGACGTAAACACTTAAAATGAATGAATTTGTTACCCGTCTAAATGAAATAAAAACAATTCGGTGGAATTTTTAACATACCGGTGGATATTTAGATTGAAAAATTATATACGGGATAAGAAATGAAGCGATAATTTCCGAAATATTTCCCGATAACTTGCAACGTGGTCAGATTAGTCTTAACAAAGAAAAGTATAAACATGATAAGCAGCTATACGAATGTTGATTAAATATCATGATTTAGAACTACCCAAGGATTGTGAGGCATTGCATGTGGTTGGACACCTTACACCACATTACGGCATCTACCAACATGGCGTCAGCCGATTCAATAGGATTTTTATCAGGAAGTCACATATTTATTTTTATCTTTTTTTTTTTAAATTGTAAAAATTCATTGTAACTAAAAAAGTCTGATTGATGCAATTATTGTAACTTTCAGAAAATACACAGAAAATAACAGATCCGCATATGAGAAGCAAAGAGAAACGGTTTGTTAAGGGATGGTCTCGGGGCCTTTATTTAGCTGAGTAAATTCTGTGCAAGTTAGAAACATTATTTAGTTACATTTGCTAGATATATGTTATAATTATAACCACTATGTTTACCAATAACACAACTGAGAGAATAACAAAGGGAATCAGACTTGGTTCAGGGTTCTCCAGACTTAAGGATTCCATGCTAGTCCAAAGGGCTTTTCCAGCTTGTGTCAAAAAAAAGGCCTAATAAGGAAAGTTTTGATTTTTGATAGTATATGGTTTTTGGGGGTGCTGAACACGAATCTGATGTTTGCTAACAAAATTTCTTATGATTCCTCCCCTCAAAAAAAAAAACCCATGTAAAAATAAACGTTTTACTGCTATTCTAAACCAACTAAAAAACTACAAGTTCTATTTGAAAATTACCTGCATACAAAATTCAAGAGGATAAAATTACCAACATTTGTTTTCAAATAACTAGTTTTTCCCCGGTCACCGGTTTATCCGCTAGAGAGCCACTAAAAAAAGAAGTGCGTCTGAAAAGAAAATGTCCAACTGTTTTCAGACGCCTCGGAAGATACCTGAGTGTGGGACAACTACTACGAAATAATAGGTGTCACATTTGGGCCAGCCAAATCACCAACGTATGGAACATAAAATATTTATGGATAAATTTCTTTCTGGCATAAAAAGGAGCACTGATGATTTTACTAAGGATTTTAGATTGCAGGCATTGGATACGAGAAGAATGGAAAGGCTTGGTGACGCCCCAAAGCTCAACTCCGCATGTCCGAATGGTTCTAATGAATGCCATGTTAATAAATGTTTTGTAATTTATTGGAAGCTTTTAACGCTTGTAAAGTAAATTTTGGATTAGTCGGAAAGGACGAGCAGCAGCTTCTTGTCTTTTAGATCTGGTATGCTTTTAAAATTTGATTTTAAGCTTTAAGTACGCGTAATTCGAGTGATACTAACTCATAACATACTGCTTGTAATAAATATCCAACTAAAGCCTTGATATCAAACAGGCTGATGTAATCTTGAAACAATAAATTATAGTAGTGAATTAATTAATCAAACTAGTTACTATCAATCACTCAATCGACATTAATTGTAATTGCGACTCAGCCGAGAGGAAGGAGCTAGTTCTGTCTATAGTGTATTAAGTTACAAAATATGAAAGGATTACGGTCTAATTTATGTTATTGCTTAACAATATCTTCAAGGCGATCTAGACAAAAATGCAGAGATAAATATTTTTAATTGGGTTTTAGCAAGGACGGTATTTATAATTTTTTTAGTAACTTAAATTCAAAGAATTTAAAACAAAAACGAATGCCCTCAATTCTGGGACAACTTGGGCCCTAATAATAACATATAAGTACAATACATAGGGCAATCGTCTCGCTATGATAATTGATTATTAATAACCATAAGTGTTAAAAAATAAATTATAAATCTTGTAAAAAGATAAAACTTGAGTATATTATTATAATATCTATAACATAAATATTCAATTTTACATATGCTCAGAAGATTGAAAATTCAGGATGTGAAGAAATAGATGATATAAAGGTAGTTAGAGAGGAAAGTGGATGATAAAGGATTTTTTGAAGGAAGCAGCATGATGAGGGGTGTACAGTCTGAAAGGTTCTTGTATTTAAGAGGCGGATGGAGGATGTCATGAATAGAGGTGATTTATTATTATTTTTTTTTTTAGGATAAACAACAACAATACTAGAAAAACTAACTCTTTTTGGTACAATAAATTGCTTAACAGTTAATGCTTACAAATATCTTCAAGGCTATCTTGACAAAAAAGCAGTGATAAATATACTTAATAGGATTTTGACAAGAGCGATATTTATCAATAAAAAAAAATCTGTTTAGACCAAGGATCAAAGCAAACCATGGTAAATGTTTTTTCGGATAGGTATATATCTGAATTCGGGTAGGATCAGTATGCATTAGGTTGGTGCAAATTTAATGAAGTTTAGGGGCCAGGAACCATTAATGAATCTAAAGTGCAGCGATGGTTTCAAAAATTCCGTAGTGGAAATGTTGACCTTTCAAAGAAAGAAGGTGGTGGCCGTCCCTCTGATATTGACAACGACCAGTTAAAGGAAATAGTTGAAGCTGACCCCACCAAAACTAATCGAGAAATAGCGGAAGAACTCGATGTGGATCAGTCAACGATCATGCGCCATCTCAAGGCAATTGGAAAAACAAAGAAGCTTTACTGAATACCAAAAACCTGCATTATTTTTGCATCAACCTAATATAATTATTTTTCGGTTTTAGCTGATAGTGTGAGATAGACCCTAGACTGGACTAGACTCAAGTGTCATCTTGAAGCCGGAATATATTATTAATATTAATTAATAATGATAATTTTTGTTAATAATGAGTAACAATAAGGGTTTGCTGCAAAAAGGAGGTAGCTCCAGTCGGAGATTGGATCTCATATACAATCTTGTGATAACAAAAAAAAAAAAAGTATGCATATATATATATTTGTTTTTTTAGATAACTAAGCTCCAATTGTTAGTTAACATGTGAATCATAAGATGGAAGTGCTTCTCATGTTTGTAGCAAGTTTGTTCAATTTTCAAACTTTTTTGAAATTTTTCACGGCAAAATTAATATGTGGAGCTACCTCCTTTTTGCAGCAAACCCATACATTGTATTCGTACAGCAGGTAACGAATGGTTACACTTTTGAAACCCAATTAACTTGTACCATGTTAAAAAAAAAAAAAAAAAAAATCCCCAAAGCTCTCATTACATAATGATTTGATAAACAGCAAGACTAGAAAAACTAACTCAGCTTTATGAGTACAATGAGAAAAAAAAGCCAGCATTCCATAAACTGAAACTCCTATCCATTTATTTAGAGGCGGTGGAATTCGGTAAAAAAGAATGGGCGAGGTATGCAAGCAACTGAGGAAAAAACAGCACAGACTCGGGAGCCTTTTAAATTGTTATCTTCCATGTCAGTGGCAGAGTAAATATTTTCCTTGACCTTCTTGAAATGTTTAAAAAGTTAAAAGAAAAAATTGGCACAGCGGTTTAGATAGAAGGGAGAAGATAAATCATCGGGTTGCTATTATCAAAGGCGGCCTCTATATCCAGATAGCCGCTGCTGGATCGAATCTATCTTATGTAACAAATTTTGTCGAGATTTGTAGCGGCAGTTCATTAGCGTTACAATACGGTGAGGGGGAAGGGGGGAGGGTGATTTATACGTCTCGCCCACGTAACGGCAACCGAAATAAGTAACTTATAGCACCCGGTTTTACGGTCAGTTCCGAATCTACATTAATACGGTAGTCTGGAGAATAAATATCTCTAATATGTACGAGTAGCTAATAGTGTGATAAAGTAAAAAAAGATATGTATACTCCTACTCCTAGACAATGATATAGAACACCCTACGATGAGTCAGCCTTACCTTAACATCTAGACCAAGCTCGCGCCCCATTGGCTCTTTAATCCGCCACACGCATAATCAGTCTTAAGTCACGTTTTGGCCAAAATTATTTAGACCTTATCCTTTAGATTAAATTTCGCGCAGGATCCTTTTCCGAGGCCATATATTAAAAAACAAAACAAAAAACAACACTGTTACAACCAGTCAACAAGCAACCAATGGTATCTTTTGTTCTCATGTTACAACTTAGCTGTTTTCCAAGGGATACTGGAATAGAGAGATTCCTAAGTTTCTAATTTTTATTCTTAAAAATTATTCTACTGATCTATGTTGAACAGATCTGCTATCTAGGACTCCAAGTGGATAAACATTTAAAGCTCATAGTTTACTAGAAAAGACTTATTTACATGACAGTTATCAGACCTATTTGGACACATGGTGTTGAGCTTTGAGACTTCACTATACAATCCAACTCATCGCATATCCAATCGTTGCAATCAAAACCCTTCGAAAAATCCTGAATGCTCCATGTTTGTTTGTTTATTTGGGCTTAACGTCCTTATGTACTCCAACAAGGGCAGGAAGGACGGGTTATCCTACAGGTTAAAACCTATTCTGGCCAGGGTTAATATGTTATTATGAACGTTTTAATCACATATACTACTAGATGGGTTTTTGTTTTTGTTTTTGCTGTTTTTGTAATACAGTTTCAAAATCTTTTCATAAAATTTCAATAAATAGATAAAACAAAAAAATCTTAAACATTAAAGCAATAAACACTTGTGCTCTACTTTGATGATTATAATAATATGAATAAATCAGTTTTATGTGTTTCCTCTACAGTTGGGGAAAAATGACTTATGGCATGGAAGATTTCAAACAGAATACTAGAGACAAATCCATACTAATAATAGATAAATAGATTTGATCATTGGTGTAAGAGAGAAGAATTTAAGAACTAAGAACAAGAGAAGACGTGTTCAAAACTGACTACCTCCCGTTGCTTTTATACGGCGCAGATTTGTGTGATGACAAAGATGTAGAATTTGGTAAGATCTAACCAAGGAAGAGTTAAAGATATCCATCGAATAGATTGTGCACCAATTTCGAAACATTGGACTGATTTTAATGGGATATGGTAAATAGTTTGATTGTACTTAATACGTTTCAACAAACCTTTAAACGAGGATAGGGAACCTATCGCTGATGAGTTTTCATAGAATTTAGAGGACGTTTATCAGCTCCTCTGCTATTATTAGACATGACAGAGGATAGAGATTCGTTGATGAACCGCTGATTCCATTTGGAACGAAAATTGGAGGACGGGGAAAGGATAGAGAGGTGGATACATTACTTTGAAGCTATAAGCGTGCTCTGCGTATGACTATGGAAAGGAAACCTATAGACATTTTTAAAACACTTCAATTACATTTTATTAACTAGTAAATGCTACTCGTATATGAAGGAGTTGTAGAGTCAATACCTCTCATTTTTAAAAAAACCTTTGGTTAAATATTTAAATTAACGATGCCAACCTGTTGCATAATTGAACTCAAGTAACTGCTTTAGAACCCAGGTCACCAGGATCTCATGAAGAGAAATCGATTTGGCGACTAATCGAGCCTGAAATCGGGGTTTACATTGCCTGCTTGAGTAGCTTTTGAGGTTATCTGTGTCGCTGGATTTCACGAACCAGCAATCGTCTATAAGGGTAAATTTAACAAAAAGGTAAGAAGCTTTAAAAATAACAATAGATTTTTAAAAATAAATTTACTTCTATTACATAATGACTGCTACACGTTGCTATCAAATGTATCATAAAGCAATTCTTAACGTTTAATTTTTTTTAAGAAAATTAATTTATACTATTATAAATTTTCTACTGTAAAAAAAAAAAAAAAAATTATTATACCCACATAAAAAGAAATGATAAATTTACTAACACAGCCCAGACACGACGGCAGCAGAAAAAAAAAACAACCTAACAATGCTATCAATATGATAAAACATAAAGATAAAAATGGTGAACAATTACCGAAGAATTGACGGAAGTGAGCAGGCAGGCGAACCTGTCAAACTGATAAAAGCTGTTTAACCCTATTATTTAGTATAAATCCATTTTACTTTACAAAATAAAAGTTAAATGATTGTAGCGTAAAACAGTAGATTCCGAACCGTAGAGGAATTAAAGTGATATCAGCAATCACACTGATGATAATATAAATGATACATCACGAACAATGGTTTCAAAACAGGAACATTAAAAAAATATCATCCGTATTTCATAAAATTCATATGTTTTGTTCTAAAGTATTTAAAAAATCTGGACCAATACAACACATGGACGGGTCCAGTACTTGGTCAACGGTTGTGCAGGGAAGTCATTTGGCCTTAATCCATAGGAATTGAATGGTCAACCGCCTCGTTTTTTTCCCACTTTATAGAGGCTGAGTGTGCCACAGTCAATCTACCACTGATATAATAGAATAATAATTATCTCCTGAGCTACGGCATAAACCTATTATATAGAATATCATAATAGCATATTACTATTATACAGAATAACATTCCAATTGTCTAGGACCAGTATATTCACTACGATTTCATCTATATAAGCATGCAATTTGAAATTTTAAATCAAACTTAAACAAGGAAATCCTCATTGTTTTAGACTGCATGACAAGGTTTCCTAATTCCATAAATTCCTCCTGTACACAATAATTAAAATCAACAATTCCTTCGTAAAATCATCAATACTCCTGATAAGGCAAGAAACAGAATTCTATCCGTTGTGATTATAATCTTCATACTAACACGAACCCGTTTAGAATAAATATAGTCCAGTCAATAAGTGCTGAAATTTCTTTCATAGGTTCTTATAGCAAATTTAAGGAGCTTCCAGATAAAAAATATAAATTTTGGATCGAACAATTAGTTTCGGAATGAGTATCAATAAACGTGTTTTTTCAGAGATGTACGACTCCAGATAAAGAGTGCCGAAATGAGGGGTGTAGAGTGCATGAAATATGCGATAATTTTTGACTTCACAGTTTTGTTAGAAATGGTTAGAAGGTAAACATATTAAAAGTCCCCGCCCCTGGGGGGTGAGCTAAAGGTGGGGGGAGGGGAGAAGGTCCCAATTTTGTTTTTCGATTATATCTCGAAAACGGTGGACTCTAGAAAAATACGTAGCAGATCAAAATTTCCTCATAGCTCATTAAATTTCCTATAAAATTAATCATATACATATTCGTAGAAATTCCAACGGTATTCGAGATATACGTTATTAAAAATCGACCACTTTAAAAATAAAATGTTTACCTCTTTTTTTGTTAAACATTTTAAGCAAATACCAGAAACGTTTATAAGAAATTGAAGTAAATTTAATGCTCTACAATTTTGATTCTGACGTTTTTTCTGAGAAACGATTGTGGAACGTAATAGAAGAAAACATTTGACAAAAAGTGAGGTGACATTTGTTTTTTCCTGAAAATCACCTATTTTTAATAAAGTATATCTCTTAAACGGTTAGAATTACGACAAATTTATATATAATAAATTTTATAGTAAATTTAATTAGCTTTTATGTATATTTGAAACATATTTTTCCAGAGTCAACAGTTTTCGAGATATTATGGAAAAACCAAAAAAATGGAACTTCTCCCTCCCCCCCCCCACCGTTAGCTCACCCCCAGGGGCGGGGACTTTTAGTATGTTTACCTTCCAACTATTCCTAACGAACCTACGAAGTAAAAAATTATCGCATATTCCATGCACTCTACAATGTGTTTATTGACTGGACTAATCATGTAACCTTTCTTCCAGAAAATAATATGGTCACAGGATCCCGTAAGAGTTTTAAGCGCGCGTTCACCAATCATTGTCATATATTATTGATCAGAAATATTAAAAATATAAAAGTGAATATAGATTGTAATTGTGTAGATATAGTTGAACATTAGTTAATTAAGAAAGAGATAGTTGGTCAGTGGTCAAAAGAAACCATTTTATTGACAGCCGACGTTTAGGCCTTTTGATGAAAGCTATTTTCAGGGCTAAAAATATTTTTAATTTTTAAACCTATTTATAGAATAGCACTATTTTAAATTAATGTTTACTTTTTAACAACCAGTATAATATAATAACGTGCTTTTTATACAAACAAAAAACAATAATTTAAAAAAAAAAAATTGAGAGAAAAATTCATGTCTTTTTAAAAAACACCTTGGCTTGGTACCAGCTATAGGAATTACAATAAATTTTCTTAATTGCCACAAATAAAAATTTCATTATCATTTAAAAGAAATTAAATACTGAAAAATAAATGGATATTTCGGATGAAATAATATTTATTTTTTTAACAATGCATGTTTTAGGCGAGGAGTAGTTAGGGTGACATGACTCAGACTATCGACCCATGGTTACCTGACGACACTCATGAAAACCCCGGTTGAAGATCTCGTTAGTATCAAATGACAGCAGGGGCTGCTTTTTGTCAAGCAAATTATTCATCCTCTTGTTAAATGGATTGCCTTAATATCTTTTGCGGCCGAAGATAATATTACTTACTGTGGACACTTCAAAAATAATATTGAAAAAAAAAAAGAATAGAAGGGGAATGGTTGCGACAGAGTTGGTGGGAAAAAACCCGCCAACAGTTTCGATAGTTGAAATGAGAGAAATTAGATTCCTTGAGGAACAAAACATACTAAAAAAACAAATAATTTTAGATAGGATTTCCCTAGGATGACTGTGTGTACCATATGTATTGTATACAGTAGTAACATATTTACCAATTTTTTCTAATATCTATCAAAGAAATCTTTGATATTATATATTTGGTTTGGTTGTATAAATAAATGCATGATTATCAAAATAGCTTATTTCCCTTGTGTGAGGCAGTTGTAATGTTTTGCCAATAAAAACAGTTCCAAAAAATAATAATAATAATAATAACAAAATAAAATTATTTATTTTATTTATTTAGCTCAACTACCTGCAAGCGAGTCTTGGCTTCCTCCAACAGCAATTGCCGTATGTTTCTGTCCTGGGATGCCGCCATCCAACCCCTTACTTCGATGGACCTACAATCCCCTGCAACACCGTCCGACTACCGTAACCTGGGTCTCCCAACTCTGTACTGGCCGGATATCTGTTCTATTAGAATTTTGTTTTGGTACCGACACATCCGCACGAGGTGTCCTGCCCATCTTAACCTCCTGCTTTGATGATAGCTACAATATCAGGCTCGTTATAGAGACTAGAGATTTCTCTATTACTACGCCTTCAATACAGTTCACTATCAAAGGTGGGTCAGTACTTTGTCAGTATTTTTCATTCAAAAATAAGGAGGCATTTTTCATCAGCCTTTGTAGTGGTCCAGGTCTCAGAGCCATAAGTTAAAACAGGGCGAATGAGGGTCTTGTATAGGATGACCTTAATCCGTAGAGAGACAAGGCTGCTAGAAAGGTGCGAGCGTAGCCCATATTAACAGCAATTTCCTGAGATAATTTTTCTCCTTTTTAATACAATAAAATAATTATTAAAATGACAGGTAGAAGTAAAATGTTTACATATCAAATATATACACAGAGAGTCCCTTGACTTCAAATAAGTGATTCTTTAAACGTTTCGAAATTCCTACTATTAAGAAAATCTAGTTTCTCTCATTAAACTTTCATTTCGGAAAATCAATATACAGCAGCTAAAAAAAAAAGAAGGTAAAACTGAAAAAAATCATACAATGAAATATAATTATAGGTAACGATTGTTGTGTAGGTATCACTAAATATATAAATACATTTTTTAACCTTTATTGATATTTACAACTAATATAAACAATTAGTAAATGTGTTGTAAAATGATTACAAAGGCATGTCTCTAACTTGGTATTTTTTAAACCACATTATTGACTTGCCGCCTATTAGTAGCACTTCAATAAATGTTCTACAATATCAAAGCCTTAGGCCATCTTCTTTCCAAATACCTCGAAGGGCAATCGGGAATCGAGTGAGAAGCAAGTTGGGATACAAGTGGATTTGAAAGGGTATGCATGTTGGGGCATTTAGATCGATAAAAAAAGATTAGTGAGAAACTGTAAGCCGTTTTATTTTCGATTGGAGTGGAATGAAGAACACAACAGTTTAATGTCAAACACTATGGTTTTAATAGCAAGGTGGTTAAGTAGTTAATGTAAATAAACCGCGAAAGAAGATGTTACATTCAAATTCATTTAATAAATGTCGGGCAGAAAAACTGTTATTTAAAAATACATCAGACCTGAAAAAATGCTTTGTATTAATATTATTAGATACAACACCGACTATTTATGTTGATTATATTTTGGCCTAACAGGATTGAGAATAAAATAGGTATTCCGCATTTAACATCTAATTTATCTTTCCCTTAAAATACTTCGTCATATGATTAATTTATGCATTTAAATATTTAATAAATAAGTCCTCCTTATTAAAGCGATAAATAATCGTAAACAGCATTTTTGAACTGTAAGTTTAGGTGAGCTCGTAACATTGAAAACAAGCCCTAGCGATACATCGATACTAGTACAATAATACAAAGAAGTGACAACAAAAAGGCGCCTGAACAAGAGGATTGGCTCAGAGGCGCGATAATAGCGCCGTGCGGTAACAGTTTGCGCAAGCGTAAAAAATCCGATTGGCGACGATTTCACCCGATCAGTCTCTCCACGGCCAATTGCCACACGTCATATCTGCCCATTGCCTGGGGGCGGCTGTCACCACGAGGAATCCAATCACAATTAACATTCGGTAGAATTTGCAGAAAAATAAAATGAGAAGAATTTCAGCCAAATTCTTAATATTTGTTTGCTAATTACTATGTACTGCATCTAGGGGAGGAACATAGTTGTACAGGATACTAAACAATTCTAGCTTGAGTGAGGTCTAGGTTCATTCTGTAGGTCAGCCAAGGAAAAATGCATATGTTGGAATCGTTGAGGCTTATGGTTAGTTATTCCTCATGTACTCCAACTATATTAGGAAGGAAGGGTTAAACAACAGGTTAACAACCTATTCTAGCCACAATGGGAAGGTTAAGATACAAATAAAATTATTAAAAAACATATTATAACCATTTGTGAAGAAATATTTCATATTACAAAAATTATAATAAAGTTGGTAAATAACAGCAGTTCCTTAAACACGGAAAAAATTTTTGGCATCCTTCAGTTTGACTAATTTTATTTTTCTTATATAGCAATAGGAAACACTTGTTATATTAAAAATTGTTACATAGAATAAGGAGGTAGTTGAGTGGGTAAGGCACTAAGCAACCAAATTCCTTTGGCCCTAGTTAAGAGACCGACTGAAAACGGGAAATTCTTTTTGTTATTTCAGCCGCGAATCGAATTCGGAGGTCATGAGACCCTCCTAGGGTCCAGCCTCTATAAGGTGGGTACTTTTAATTTAGAAGAAACACCTGGTGGTTGAGCGTAATTTCGGCCTAATCTCCTCCTTTCACAACCGCTGACACAGTAACAGTGCACAGTACATCCTTACCTCAGTACTGAACCCAAGATCCTCCATGGTTTATAGTGATACAGATTTGTTTTTGTTTTTTCATTAAAAAAAAAACTCACAGCAGAGAAATATAGGAAAAATATTTTTATGATATTAGTCTTTTTGATACAATGTGATAAAAAAGTAGTTCTTTAAACACGGGAAAAATTTTTCCTATCCTGTTTGACTTGTTTTATTTAAAATTGCAAAATGAAATAATATCAAGGCAGAGAAAAATGTTTTCATTAGTATTGTCTTTTTGATCCGATTTACTTACGCTGCATTGATGCAGCTGATATCCTGCAGAATTCAGTTTTTAAAAATCTACTGTTTGAATCTGTCTTTCCCATCACATTAAGTATATAATATGCATAAAGATGAAATGAATACGAAATTTGAACTTGACAATGCCTGATCGATATGAAGCACATTATTGCTGATGGACGTCCACATCCAGCAGTATCAAATTCGTGAAGGGTCGAAGCCTTTCATTCCAACTAGCCTTCAGCTGTCCAAGAGCATTTCGATTACCGCAATTACAGGGCAACGGATAGAAATGATGCAACTGCGAACAGGCCGACATTCGACGATACAATTATCGATGAGAACAGTCCCTGAAATAACAGCGGGCCGGGCTGCCAACAGTGAAAGGGAACATGCGAGGTGGGAGGAGGGGTCCAGCATTCTCGTAGAAGCCACGGTCGGCCGAATGCTACTTAGGACGATAACAGTCCCAAATTGATCTCTGTAGTTTCCTGGTTTATCGCAATCACCGGTGACTCAGGTAGCGATAAGAACAGTCGATAATGTAACAGATAGCGCGACCACAGCCCTCGCCCCGTAGCTGGTTCGGCTAATAGCACCACCATTATCTTCAGGGTGGATTAGTTTATGTCAGTTTCTGCCTTTCTAAAACGGACCAAACAAAAAAAAAAAATTAAACTGCAACTAAACCAACGTTGAAGCTACAGTTGTCCAATGGATCGACTCGCATTAACACTCCAATTCAGATGATACAGTCATTCTAATTCGACTAACTTCAAATATTCAAGAACATTTCACAATAATGGGAATTGGAGAATTGCTCTTAAACTAAGACTAAAAATATTTTAACACGATAAACAATACAACTTATCGTAGGATGAAATTGGCAAAGAACCTAGAAGATCGGTATCTAGAATCGACATTTATTACCTGTTATATTCCTGTATAATTTTTTATTGGTATGATCAAATATGAGAAACAGAGCGAGTTTACGATTTCTTCACTCCGAAAGCTTGGGGAATAGTCACGGTAAAGCATTTTAGTCGTTTTTCAGCTTAATTATTTTTATTCATTCATTACAACTTTGAATAAAGTTAATACTAGATTTGAATTCTGAAGAATTTATCAGAACTTTATAGTCAGAACACTGATTGCAGTAAGTTGCGACGTCAACAAGTTTCTTGGGGAGATATTCTTAAATTTTTAAACAACTTTAACTAAATTTTCTATATTATCGGGAAAATGCTAATTTAATTGAAGGAAACATCAATTAGTTAAATAAAAAGATACTGGTTTCAAATTCTAGAAGCCTTCTGTAAAATATTACGAAATTGACATAGACTGAAGCAGATCTCCAAATTTCTCAACAAATTTTGTTTTTAGTGTGGAGGGGACAAGCACAGCCTCTGGTCTCAGTAAAGTTGTGACGTTAACAATATAACAATATACGCAACTATACGCCCGCATTCTTCATATCGGTTTATCTCGTTCTCTCATAAAGATAGAAACAGCTGATGTTTTTTAATTCCTCGAAAGCCCTAGATATATTTTTCGCTGGCACACATTCTTACTATTTAAAGATTTCTTCGAACGGTCAAAGAATTATCTCGTTTTGATAATTTTTTCTTAAACCATTGATATAAATAAAAATGCCAGTTCTTTAACTTTCAACCCACCTACTATTAATATAAAACAACTTATCATTATTAGTTGTTCGTAATCGTGGTACTGTTGGATAGTTCAAAGGCCCGAAAAAAAAAAAAAATCGATCAAAATAAAAAAAAAATGTTAAGTTAAAGTTTGGGTAAGTATTACAATTGACTGATTTCCCATAAAATCAATTGAAATTAAACTTCGATCAAATTTTAAGCCTAAGATATTAATCTTAATAAAACAACCACCATGGCACGCAAGTTAACAAAACTATTACAAACTGACTTAGCCATACAACACCAACTACCAATAACACTACTTACAGCCAATGGACACATATGAACACACTACTAACTATTTCATGATAAACTAAACGGACATTCAAAAAAGTCAAAAATGGAATGGCCACTTCTCCCATGACAGAGAATACCAAAACGAAACTGAAAATAAAATGGATGAGATACCTACTTACATAAAAGTAAGTAATTCAAAGACAACAAACGGGTGCCACCGGGTACTATCTTTCCTCATGCATAGCATGCCAGTTGTTATATATTTTTATTTCAGAACATCTGCTGATTGTTCCACTGACAGGTGCGAATTAAAAAAAAAAATAAAAATTAATTTTCTCTCCCCAAAACAGTTTTTGAAGCTACTTAAACCGACAAACAATAAATGTTTTAAAAAATTCTAAAATTAAAACTATTTTCATCCATATTTCTACAATTTATTAAATATTATTTTTCGCTGAAAAAAAAAAAAAAAAAAAAATTGCTATAAAGTAATAAAATTTTTTTAAAACTTAATAAATGTGACAAACCCAAAATTTAAATTATGACATCTGCTAGATAAGACTTGGTTACTATCTTGGACGGCTAAAGAATACTAATAGTGCTTACTCATTAATTTGACTCATACATCAAGTACAGCATTTATTAAGAGAAGATAAACAGCGAAATGTAAGTTATATCACAATTCATGTTATACACAGCAGTTCCTTAAAATTCGCAAGTCATGACTATCGCAGAAAATAACCGTATGAAAAAAAACAACTAAATCCGAATTACGATATAAAGTTTGCAAAAAAAAAAAAAAAAAAAAAAAAAACAACAACTAAATTTGCGATAGTTCATTGTTAAAAGGTAACGAAAAATTCATCATTTGTTCTTAAATTATTTTACATAGGTAAACATTTTTCAGATCAATCAAAACAATATAATATTTTTTCTATTAGTAGAAAAATTAAATAAAATAGGGAAATTAAGTAACGGTGAAACCATAAGTATCACAAATAAATGAAACGATATTTTTCACGGTTAAGCAAAAAAAATTTAAAGCCATAAATAAATACATTTATAAGTAAATTACGGATATTTTTTTGTAATTACAAGACGATCATAGGACCTAATGCCACACCCCTATTTTAACAATTCAGTCCTAATTTTCATTTTCCATCTTTATTTTAAAAAGTTCAACTAAAAATATAGATGTAACTAGGAATAGTTTCAGAATCACGGATCGTAACCGATAAATTTTACTGTTAGTAGATTTATATACTACAGCACTTGCTGGAATTAAAAAATGTTTAAACTATAATTTAGTTTAGCTACATTAAAACTGATAAGTTATTACTTTATTATGTTTCCTGAACCTCTGACTGAAAGTGGAAAACAGGAAGAAGTAACCTAAAAAACCTAGAGGCTATATGGGTCACCCACATCCGATCGAAGACGTGCCCTTAATGTTCTTATAAGGTACTAAAGCCTAAAAGCCTTTATAGGGCATCCTCCCCCAAATGTCTTGTTTGAATATCTAAAAATATACTATGGAAATACATATATACATAAATATATAATCACTTCTATTAACAGCTTACATTATTGGTAAAATCTGACTTGTCCTTCATAATTGAATCAGTAAGCGTTATTCTAGAATAATCATTACTTTAAACTGGAAAAAAAAAAAAATCTGAACTCTCTCACTGGAAGGTTGCAACATAGCTTCTTCCGATTACTTATTCCGGTCGATGCAGTCAGATCTTACGGAGGGAGCAATTTACTTCTTATGAAAGCATCAAAATTTGGTTTGATAATTCGACTGCATCAAAAGACCAGGACTTCAAGTAAGGAATCCTTTAATCGCTAGAAATATGATCGAAGGTTGTAGCTGCAGATTGAGCATACTTTGAAATTTATTATTTTTTTATTTTAATAAGAAGCAAATGTGTTTTATTTTCACAAACAATGTAGAGTCATATTCTAACACCCATAATCTTAACTTAAAAAAAAAAAAAAAATACATCATCGAAATCAGTAGAAAATCGTTAAACCTTAAATAATTAAAAAAATGAACTAAAGAAAGGTAAAAACCATAAAAGTGAAATCTTCGGGATTAATCAGCTGTGAAATACAGGACTGATATCTCAGAAGTTTTTTTTTTTTTAATATAAAATTATTGAAGGGAACTGCGCGGCTAGTTAGTTATATCCACCATAACCTTTTTTTTATTTATCTTACTTAACAATACTTAATTTGCTTAGGGAGATATTAACTAATGGGAGATTAGTTTGGGTGATATGTAACAACTACCCTAGGCGTGAAAGCGAGGTTTCAGTAACTAGGTATTTGAATTTTATTTTATGGGAATATATTGAAAAACATAATTATTATATTTTTTTCCTTTTCATGGAGTTTATGGCTGATTATTAAGTGCAATGGTTATTGATTAAAACATAATATAATATAACTATGGTGAAACTATATGCTTTATGGCCACTGGATGGAGACCTCGCAGAGTTGTACTTTTTGGATGAGCCTTCTCATCAAGTTGGCATCCCGGCAGGGTGGGAAAAATGCAATGAACACTGCCATTCGATTATATGTTCCAAGTCGTTTTGTGCACTTTAAAGTTGGTTGGCTAAGCGATTTAAACATGTTTGGAACAATATTCCGCAAGTTATCCATTGTTTCTCAGAAATATAATCTGCTGATTCTTATAGATTGAGTTGTTCTAAAGAAAACAACTAAAAATAGTTGAAACTTCCATTTAACATTTATATTCTAAGAATTTGAAAAGGGTTTGTCGTAAAATAGCAGGTTACCAGCAAAATAAAATCTCAAATTTTCTGCGTTGGCCAGAAAAAGGGTTAACATTGCATCTTAACATTGTTTTTTCAGGTAATGGTTTTTTTCGAAAATAAGGAGGTTAGTTGTTCAACATATAATTATATTCAAGAATAATTATAATCCGTAGATTTTATACTAAAATTCATAAAACAAAACTTATTTTATGAACAAACATCATTGTAATGACTTAACCCGATTTTGCGATAGATAACAATGCCATATCGCGAAATAATTCTAAATTATAGGTTAGTTATTTTTTTAGCTAGTAAATTGATAATATAAAATGAGGTGATTACGATAAAAAATTTTTTTGATGGAAACCTGATGAAAAGAAACATAAAAAGATTACTTCTTTTTAGCACATCTAATATTAAAATTCTATTAAACTATTGCAATATAGCATCTCAATCATATGTGATGTCTTAGAACATCAATGACGTGAGAAGTGAAATGAATACAGGATGAAATTAGAGATGATTCAGACAAAATGAGAACCCGATGAAAAATGTAATTGAAGTAAGAAAGAAAAGAAGTTGACAAAAGTAATTTCGCAAGACTGCATTTTCGTATATTGGAATGGAACATCAGAAATGATAGCAAAAACCTCTGCAAGATACTAGACATGGCCTATCATAGGAAGGTCGAATATACAGTTCAAGCAAAAGCCAATTGTTAGATCAAGGTTCGGCTCTGCTGTTGCAAAAGTTTATACTGTTCTACCAAGCCGTGATATAACTGTCTATAATACATAATCAAGATATAAAAAATATATATATATATATGTGTGTGTGTTTAGTAAGGTTCTTGAGGTTCAGTCAATAAATAAAAAACAACTATTTTGGCGACGTTTCGAGACGTTATATTGTTCTCATAATTATGCCCACAGTGAAAAAAAAGGTTACAATAAAAATATATAAGTTATGCAAGTTATTTCAAAACATAAAATTAGCTACAGTACTAGTATATAACAGCATGTGTTAGGATAATAAAAAAATATATAATTACAGAATATAGAGGAGTATGAAGTTACTTACAATGTTACTAGTGGATATGGAATAGACTAACAATTCTAGTACACAACTACCCTAGGGAAATTTTAAACAGACAGTTACATGTGGGGAAATCCCTGTCTCTTAAAAATTAAGTTAAAAGGACTGGGTAGGTATTCCCAAAGATGCAGGTATCTTTAAATGGTACCTAAGATGTAATCAATCAATTTTTATTACGATTAATATAAAACTTCTTGTATCAGCGAATTCTAATACTAAGAGGAGAATCCATTTATCGATACAATACAATATTTTATTTTAAAATTTGCTATTTAACTGAAATGATTCCTCTACATTTAATATAAACTTAACAAAACCTCCTATAAAGAAGCTAAATTTTCATATAAACTGATACGATGTTGATTTTTTTTTTATTTACTAGATGAAATTTTAGGTACATTTATATATAATCCAATGGATTGAACATTAAAATTAAAGTTACTAAAATAGACGAATTGGGCTCCAAGGTATTCATCCGAAATCAGCAGTCAAGCTAGCGGCGGCCACACAGGATGAACAGACCTTTTAAAACCTTCAATGACTCACTCACAGGTGGACACCTGCAGCAGAAAGAAACGCTTGCAGGTTGCAACCGTATCACCCTTAACAATGACTCATTGATGGCTGGAGCCTTCCAGGAAGAAGTTGTCTGGAGAGAAAAAAAAAAAAAAAAAAAAAAAATCTGGGGACTGTAAGAACCTAACAACCCTTAATCCTAGTCACCAATGCTTGCCAGCAGGCCCAAACAAAAAACTGCCTCACCTTAACTAACTTCCGATTCTTAAACACAGAATCATGAGCTGTTTTATTTTACATTGGACATCAACGATACAAGGAATTAAAGAAGATGGGAATTATTATTATTAATTATTATATAATATATATATATTATATACACAATAAGAAGAATACTGACCTTTAAGCCCCGGCTGGGTGACTGAGCTCGCCTCCCTTCATCCTCCGCCATCTTTCAACCTAAGACAAAACAAAAATAAAATTAAGATTTGATGATTAATTAAATACAATATTAAAAAAAAAAATAAAATAAAATTCGAATAAAATAAATTTTGGACTGATGAAAAACAAAATTAGAGATTTTTTTTATAAGACCTTGCGAAGAATAAAGTGATAATTAAAAATATATACGGGTTATCCTACTGTTTACCTAGCCAGAGTGGAAAGGACGTGAATATAATCAATAATTAAAGCTGATTCTGTTGAAATAAAAGAATCAGATCTGAAACATAACGAACTTTAGATAACCTGTTGAAAGAAAACACGAATTCCTTCAGCAGCGTTATGTTCTTTTTGATATGATATTTCATCCGCCGATTCCAGAGATAAATCGTCCACTGCTCCTGAAGAAGTCAGAAGAGACGGCGGATCTTATTACGAACAGAAACGAAGGCACTCCCAGGGAATAATTATGAAATACTGTCCCTCTTAATTTATTTTTATAAGAATGCCGCGAAGTGAAACTCATGAAACAAAACCGCAAAATGTAATGGCGTTCTATAACTAAGAAAACTCGAAGGAAATACAGGAAACCCATTAGGTTTAGAGATCAGCAATTTGTTCTACTGTTAATAATGTTAAAAAGCAATTTCTAAATAAGATGTTTTTTTTTATTGTGTAGAACATATTACGTAGGAGGTGCAGCTGAGTAATACAACGGACTTAGCCGAGAATATTTATAAATGAGGTTTAAAAAGACCCGATAATCTATTAAGAAGAAGAGGAAAATCAACTTCATTCAACTTGTCCTCTAAGAATAACATATCAGTACAATTGATAAGACAATCGGCTGGCTATGACAATTATTGATAATAAACAATACTGATATATAATAATAATAATTGATTAATAATTAAATTATGAGTTATAAAATAAATGAGAAATCTTTTCAAAGGATACATGTAATGTATACTACCATAATGTATATTATATTAACATTCATTTTTTACATTCGCTCGGAAGATTGATAATTCAGGAGGTAAATAGATGTTCGAAGTGATGTGGACAATGAATTCCATAAAGAGAAAGCGCAGGTAATAAAATTTTTTTCGAAGGATGCAGTTCGATGAGCAGGAGTGTACAAGTTGATGGGTTGGGTTCTGGTATTTAAGAGGTGGATAGAGGAGCGCAGAGTAAGGTCATGATTATAGTAGGTTTTTTTGGTTTTCAAGGATTGAAATATGAGTGCACCTAAAAGTATTGAAGTCAGAAACGAATTAGACTAATTAGTTGGAGTTGAAAAAATTAAAAAGAAAACTATTGAGTAATGGGCAGAATGAACTTGAAAATATACTCAAGATTTTAAGGTGGGTAATAATGTTATTCGTATAACATATTGCTTGAATAACGTTTAAAAAGAACTTTAAAATATTAAATACTAGCTGAAAGGGCCCAGCTCCGCTACGGTTTAATATCATTAGAATTAAGGACAACTTAAATTAGTAAAAGTTGATTTTTAAAAATGACTTAACGTTGATAATTATTATTACCTAAATAAACCTAAAGAATTCCATTCTTAGAATATTGCAATAGACTCATCTGAACTGAGAAAAGGGTATATTCTAGGTTCAAGGAATGAAATTCAGAAATGCTAGGTACTACTTGTAAAATACAACTTGGGCCTGGTTGAGAAAAGCCGATTATCTTGTGACTGGAAAACTGAAAAAGAGTAGTTGGGGACGAAGCTACTGGTGAAGCAATGTTGGTGGGTTGCTCGTAAGGAGTATGTACATCGAACTGGCCTTACATGTCATCACCAGAGAACATAAGTATTTTAACCTCCTCTTTAACATAAGCCTTTTAATAGCTTCTCGTCACGAAGCAACTCAAACTTGTAAGGGTACACCTCTACAGACAACATGAGCTCACATAAAGTACCATATTATAAGGTTTCGGCATCGATCATATTTTTGTTTGTTTACAACTATAAGGAACTTAATTTGTGGTCAAAGTGTGCGGCAAACACATCTAACTTATTTTGTAACTTAGCTTATCTCCAAGTACCATATGACAATTAATCTATTATTATTCACCCAATAAAAATTGTAATAGCATTTTTGGCGAATTAGCCGCGATCCAGGCCGATTTTTTAAAATTCCTTTCTTAGCGAGCACCTACGGCCCTAGAGGAAGCTACATATCGAATTTCATTCCTATCCGTTCGGTGGTTTCTGAGATTTCGTGTTAAATGAGTGAGTGGTATTTGACAAATATATAGTAGATTACTTAAAAACAAAATTTGATATAAGCTGACAGGTATAAAAAAATCAGAAGTTCTGCACATAAAACATTTTGTTATTTGTTAATATTTGTTATTTGTTAATATTATTAACATTATTTACAGTTTCTTTATATAATAACTCAAAGGAGTGTCTACTTTTTGCTGGTTTTATTTAAAACCTGCTAAAATGAACAACTAATTCAAAAAAGGAAACGAGAGCTTTTATGAATTAATAAGTTATAAATAAATAAAAGAACACTTTTCAATGTATTCCTATAAAAAGGGGATTAAGAAGAATTAATATGGATAGGGAAAATGAAAAAAATATATGACATAATTAAAATGGTATTCTTTTAGGATGAAAAAAAAAGGGGGGCGTGACATCATTGAGCATGCCCACGCGTTCGTGACGCTACCTGGGGGGTTTCAACTGTCATACAACTATACCAGATAAGTAATTATGTAATAGCTTAGATGTTTTACGCAACATAATTTTTAATTATTATTTATTTATATAAAACCTAAAGACGTAAACATTTACGTATATTATGAACGTGAGATAAAGTTAAAGGAAAAATAATGTACTCAAAAAATGTATTTAATAACATTCATCAAATTAATGTTATATGTTATTCTAATTTATTTTATGTATACCCTGTTTAAAAAAAAAAAAATTCTTTCTTTTTTTATTACTTTTACTGTACATATTGTAAGAACGAATTCTTTGCCATCTATATTGCTCATTAAACTTGAGTAAAGAAACTTGCAATATTTATTCAATAACAAACATAAATAAATAATAGACAAAATATATCAAATTTATATTTATCAACATAGACATGTATACCCAATTTTAAAAAAAAAAAAAATTCTTTTTTTTTCCCCCCTTTTAATTTCAAATCTGAGATTATTAATAAAAAAATAATAAAGAGGAGGGAAAAAAATATAAAGAATAAATGATAAATTATCAATAAAAATAGGGTGACATTCCTATTTCTGATCCAATACTACGCATTATTTCAGTAAGAGTCGCAGTCAAATTAAAAAACTTTAGTTTTTATTTTTCAATAGGTCAATACAAATTGATTAATGTATGAAATAATTGTTTAGTAACAGCATGGAATATATGAAAATCAAACGTTTCACGCATTAAGAGATATCAAAAGTAAAAAAAAATCTCTCATCCGATTTTTTTTTTTTTTTCCTTTGATCTAATGATCACAGATCTTCGATTCAGACCAAAAATCAATATGGTTAATGACTTTCTACAGATATAAAGTACTAAGTCATTTGAATATACAGAGTAAAACTAAATAATAGAAAAAAAATAAAATAAATTATAAAAAACTGCTAATGTTAAAACGAAGACATTCAAAGAAAAAAATTAGAACTATGTACCATCGAAATAAGAATGTAAGGGAACACAAATTAATTTAAAAAAATTAAATATAATTATATATATATATATATATATATATATATATATATATATATATATATAGTAACTAAAAAATTAATTTATATCCCCAAATGTATACAGTTTTCAAGCACTCAACGAACGGTCGGTTTGCCATTGGGACATATACCGAAAGTTTAATTGAAAACGCGGTTGGGTGGTTTAGAAGAATGAAGGGGTAGGCAGCGAATTGGGGGCGAGGAAATTGACTTTATTAAAAACTATTTTCAGAACTAAGAGATTCGAAAATGGGTAAAACGGATGTCGAAAAACAAACTTTGAAACCTAAGTATACCTGAATCGCTTCTTTACGTAGTTACTTATTCAGTTAAGTAAAAATAATGAAACTTGTTTGCAACCTTATCGTTGTAAAGACACTAAGTGCGTTTCAGGTATAAGGTGAATTCAAAGAATTATCACTTGAAGTATATAAAAACATACGAAAAATTCCAAATATCAGCACTCCGCATCATCATTACAGATCCTATTTTTTTTTTTAAATTAAGAAAGACATGTAAGAAGATTTCCAAAGTCTCAAAGAAATTAAGACAATTGCGAATAGATCTTTCTCAAAAAAATATGTGTATATGAACTAAAATGTAATGATTGAAGCTCAGAAAAAAACAGAAGATTAGAAAATAAAAGTTAATAGAACATTTAAGAGCATACAATAATATGACAGGGAATTCTAGCTTCGCAATCCATTTAAATGAAAATAATTATACATTCAACAAAGACTTAGGGAGTGATACTAATACATCAAATCAATAATCAAAAATTAAAAAAACACAAATCATTGGATATAATAAAATCGATCAAAAAACACACATATTTTTGTTGAAATGACCTATAAATAATTCGATGTATTTTAAATGTATTTCAATGAGGAACATAAAAACCGACCAGTCATAGGAAAAACCAAAAGGATCCATAAATGTATATGTAAACCATTTACCTTTATTAGTCAATGTAGCAATCAAAGTGCATCTATCAAACTCACTCTTCGTCTGTTTAGACTAATTCTGTTATAGGTAATGATTACCTTTTAGAAGCCCCACCATTTCGTCTGCTTAGGTGAGTATTAACATGCTTGATTTCTTGACTTGAAAAAAAAAAAAAAAAAAAAAAAAAAAAAAAGAATATATATATATATATATATATATATATATATATATATATATATATATATAGCATAGTTTTGATATTTAGATTTTTTTTTATTTATTTTTTTTTTGTTTAATCTTTATAAAGACTGATTATGAATGTTTAACTTTCGAAACTAGTTTTGGAACAAAAAGACTCATTTACATAACAGTAATTAGACTTATTTGGATGTACGGAGTTGAGCTTTGGGGCTTCACTGAACCATTCAATTCATCTCGTATCCATACAATCCAAAATCCTTCGAAAAATCCTCAATCCTTCTCCTTACTTTGTCACAAATAAACTTATACATAAAGATCTCAATGTTCCATATGTTGCTGATTTAGCCCAAACCAGATACCTATCCTTTCATAGTAGGCTCCATAATCACTCAAATCCGCTTGTTTCTTAACTTAAAATAATTCATTAAAACTAATCGAAGAATTGTATCATTTTATGCAATATTATGTTGAATTTAAAGTACATTTAATGTTAGTACCTTCACATAAGCCGAAACGTATGTTATACCGAACCACAGGAGATATAGGAGAACTATTTAAACCACTGATCCTCGATCCCCTTCTTCCAGTGTAACACTGGTAACTCGACATTATCTTGCGGAATGCCGGTTGTAATGTTTATCGGCAGGAACTAGACCTTGTAAGGCCCCACACTGCTCGACATGGAACGGAGAGCAAGGACTAAGCTACTTACTCGAGGTGTATTTTTTTTTTGTCCGAGCTTTGTGATCCACCAGCTACAAGGACCGAGACATGTTGGCAGCCTTCGGGTGGAGCTGTTACATAAGGTAGGGATGAGTGTACACGATCAAAATAACAGTCTGATCCTGGCGTTACGATAGTACCAGGCCAGCGATTGTTCTTCCTGCGGCTGGCGAGCGAAAATAAAACGTCTCAGCTGCACTTCATCGGAGCGATCTTATCAGGTAATGGCTTTTATCAGATGTAAGGTCGAATGAGGAAATTCCAATGAAGGAAAATAAAATAAAGAGTAGGATAATTACGTTATCTTCTTTAAAACATTTTAAATAAATACGTAGTTAAACATTAATAAATAAATTTATTGCTATATAAAATAACTAGCTGAAAGTACCCATGCTCCGTTATGGTTTAATATCATTAGGATTAAGGACAACTTAAATAGATAAACGTTAAGCTTAACGTTGATTATTATTATTACTTAAATAAATAAATAATAAGATTCGAGAAATACAACTTGGGCGTGGTTGAGAAAAACCGATTTGGGAAGGGCCAGGTTCAGAACATTTATCTTGTGACCGGAAAGCTGAAGAAAGAGTAGTTGGGGACGAACCCACTGGTGAAGCAAGATTGTAGCTGGTAAGGAATATGTACATCGAACTGGCTTTTCCATGTCATCACCAGAGAACATAAGTCTTTAACTCCCACAACTCCCTCTCCATAGCAGACTGATAGCTTCTCGTCACGAAACAACTCAAATTTGTAAGGGTACACATCTACAGCCATCATGAGTTCACAGAAAGTACCACAGTGTAAGGTTTTGTTTACGTACGTACGTATTTTTGTTTGTTTAAAACTGGAAGTGGGCATGTAACTTATTTTTTAACTTAGCTTATCAACATATACCATATGTCAATAAATCTATTATTATTCACCTAATAAAAATTATATGAGTACTGTTATTTTAACCCTTTGTAGTACCGATACTGGACAAACTACTTAGAAAATAATTGTTATCTTTCATCTAACATCTAATAAGAAACAATATACTAAGTTTCATTACGATTCGTAATGTTATTTAAAAGAATTTCTAATGCGTGAGAAATCGCGTTTTTCGCGAATTAGCCGCGATCCAGGCTGAATTTTTAAAATTCCTTTCTTAGCGAGCACCTAAGGCCCTAGAGGAAGCTACGTACCAAATTTCATTCTAATCCGTCCGGTGGTTTCTGAGATTTCGTGTTAAATGAGTGAGTGGTATTTGACAAATATATAATAGATTAAAATACTATCACAATTATTAAATTATGTATTTAAAATAATAATTTTAGTAAGTTTAACGAAAAGCATAAATGAATGCTGTTAGATTCTAGAAAACGCAGATAAATTTATTTCTTTGAGATCAACCCACGAAATTCAGATTCCCACTTTCGCAGAAATAGATGTTTTAACCAGTAAATAGTACATATCCAGTAACACCACCTATATCAGTGTCACTTGTGTATAGTTTGTTAAGGGAAAAAAAAAAATCATATCTTAGGAAAAACGCAATTGATGAATGTATCAATTTTTTTCCACTAAGATTCACAAAAGAATATTCATCACTTAAATAACCACATGACTTAGTCCATTAGACACTAATAGAAAAAAAAAATATGGTATCCCATTAGGTAATCCCAATAAAACAAAACTCACAAACTTGTACAAACTGAATTTCTTCATGTGGTCTTTAAGAAAGTTAAGGATTTTATCAAAAAATAATTAACCGACAGAAAAGAGGGACTCTTTGGGGCGGGGTTATATATACTCTTTTCACTGACGTACATAAAAAACGTCGGAGTGCAAGTGTTGGAGAAAATGACTTTTGATCTACAGATTATGGCAGATCAAGGTCATCAGGTCAGATTGCTGTCTTTGCCTGATGATTCAAATGATCACCCGTTAATTCTAAAACTGGAGAACAGTTTTAGAAACAATTCCTTCGATATCGCTCTCTCGATCCTGACTTCTTATATACTGAGTTATGGACAAATGAATGTAGCATAAATAGAAATGAATTATTACATAAACTATGCATTGCTTACTTCACTCATATGCGAACTGTTAATAGAGATTTGCGCCAAGTGTAAAATATTGTCATATCCTTGAAAATAAGAAATTTGACACATCACTAGTCAAAACATCCAGACGATAAAGAAAAAAACACACTAAAAATCACATGAATTTCTCTGATTAATATAAGTGGTGTGTATGTCATCATTTCTAATAGTCCAGTCAAATGGTTTTAAAATAAGGCTTGAAGTTTATGAGTTATTGTTTTTTATGGCTTACTTTATATTTTTTGGGTGCTGAACACGGATCTGAAGTTTTATAACAAAATTTCCATCGGCAAAAAAAAAAAAAAAAAAGCTTTAATTTTTTTCATTATTTTGCATGTAACTTGCAAAGTAATCATTTTAAGCAAAATAATACCTTTCTGTATTATAATAAAGAGGAGAAAATTACCTACAATTTATGTCCTTATGTTGTTTTTTTTTACAGACGTAAGGTATCCATCCACAAACGATTTTGGCCAACTGAGGTCCAGTCCCACTTCTCCGCAAAAATATGTTTGTCGTACTTTTTTGTCAATGACTCCACAACTATTTGTCCAATTAAAAATTACATTTTTCATTTTAAATATGATTGACTATTTATTAAATATGAAGTTTTAATAATGTCCCTTAAAACCACGCTTAAAAACCGGTACTGTTGTAGAATCCACGGTTTTTTTTTCACATTTTTCACTATAACTCCAAAACTATTCGTCGGACTCAAAATTTCTTTTTTTTTTATCTAGAAGGTGGTCAAATTTACTATTGGACTCTTTATATGAAGTTTTAATTGGGTCTCTTGAAATACACATGCCAGAGCGCTAAAAAATCCGTACTGTTGTAAAATCCACGTTTTTGGCACATTTTTCGCAATAACTCCGAAACTACTTGTTCGACTCAAAATTTCTTTGTTTTATCTAAAAGATGGTCCAACACCCACACCAGCCCACTGAAAATGTCATTATTGTTATATTTCGCCAAAATGTACATATTTAGCGTGGGTTATTTACGGGATTCAATATAAATTTCATATATATGATATAAAAGAAAATTTAACCAACTTTGAGATGAAAAAAATGAAATTTTGATTCGATCAAATAGTTTTGGAGTTATAGCGAATAATGTGCCAAAAAAACGTGGATTTCATAAAAGTACGGGATCATTAGCGTTCTGGCATGTGTATTTTCTTAAAATATTGATTAAACTTAAATATTAATTTGATCCAATTAAAACTTCATATATAGAGTCCAATAGCAAATTTGACCACCTTTTAGATAAAAAAAAAAAAAAAAAATTTGAGTCGAACCAGTAGTTTCGGAGTTATTGCGAAAAATGTTCCAAAAAAACGTGGATTTTACAACAGTACAGATTTTTTAGCGTTCTGGCATGTGTATTTCAAGAGACCCGATTAAAATTTCAAATAAAGAGTCCAATAGTCAAATATACAAATAGATTTGGAGTTATTGACGAAAAAGTACGACAAAAATATTTTTGCGGAGAAGTGAGACCTTTTCACAATTCACAATCCACAATTCCTTTGTGGATACCTTACCTTTTACAAAAACAATCATAAGGACATAAATTATAGATCATTTTCCCCTCTTTATTTTAATATAGAAGAGAATTTTGCTTAAAATGGTTACTTTGCAAGTTACAAGCAAAATAATGAAAACAATTAAAGCTTTTTTATAATGTTTTTTTAATTTTTCTCATATTTGCCGATGAAAATTTTGTTGGAAAACTTTAGATTCGTGTTCAGCACCCCAAAAAATATAGTGAGCCATAAAAAACAATTTCTCAAAGACTTTCTAGTTTAAAATACGTTTTTACTGGACTATAATACGGAAACGCTGGGAGTTGTAAGTAGTTGGCTAAACGTAAAAGATAATTATTTATTTTAAGAGAAGTATTTTTAGCATTAATTTTTATCAATATTCATACCTGTAAAAATATTTAAGGAGACTTGTTAGGACATGATGGAGAACAATACCAGCAATTTCTCTTCCTTGGTATCCATTTACTGAAAAATATTACTAAAGTAGATATCTCGTCTAGCTTTTTTTAAAGAAAGGTAACAATTCAAATCCAAAGCTTGTTTATAGATTTTGCTGAAAGGTGGATGTATTACATGTCCTCATTAATGTAAAAAGTAATACAGGATCTTGTACAATTAAACATTGCTCAGATTAAAGTTATTCTGGTCACGTCACTAACCGTTACTAGCAACTGGCACGGATTCGCAGAGAACACGAAAGAATCCATTATAGCACTAATGTCCTCCTCTCATCTGTTCGATTGCGTCACTCTCCATTTCGTGCTATCGAAGGCTCCCATAAACGACTCGGCCGCCTTTCAGTCTGGCATTCAGGGCCCTCCCCTTCGGATATTGTCAGATTATCATCACACCTTACACTTTCGTGACTGAACACTATTTGGGAACTCGGGTAGCTTCGCCCTTCTCGAAAGGGTCAATAATAATCGAGAAGGCGCTATTATCGGTTAAAAGAGGGAAAAGGAAACAGGAGTTGATAAGGAGATATTTAAGGTTGATTTTTTTTTTTTTTTTTTTTTTTTTTTTTGACAAGAATCGTACATGGCGAAGCAATTAGAAAGTATTTTTATTATTCACGATTGCTCTAAAATATAAGATGAAGGATTCCAGTTCCATTGAACAAATAAAAAAATAAAATAAAAATAAAGCTTGAAAATGAAAGTTGCAATCTCCATGTTAAATTAATGATTTCACTAGGGGTGCCAGTACTACTGTTAGTACTACAATTTAACAATCAAACAGAAACTCTCTCTAAAGAAATTTATTGGTTAATTATCACCTTTAAGTGTTGCAAAAATCAAATTAACTTCAAGCAATAATCTCAGATCATGCGAAAACAGATTCAACATCAACCGTTTAATTTTGGTATTCACAGCTTTATATTTCATTTTGATAATAGCTTCAATAATGTAATCTATCACAAGATAATTACAGTAAAAACAAATTGTCAGTTAGAGAGGAAAGGAGGTGCCCACCTATTCTTTTCGCGTTTGTGAAAAATAATCAAATGCTTCCTGTATTAAAAAAAAAAAATTGAAAGAAGAATTTTCAGTATAAGCTATATATATGTATGGGTTCTAATAGGCGCAGATCAGTAAGCAGTACAACCATTTTGTACTTTCAATTTTTATTTTTTTTAAACGAGAAATCAGCGTTTATGACAATTAATTTTTACGCTTTACAATAACAGTAACAAACTATCAAAGTTACACTTTAATTTTAAAAAATAATTATTTAAACCGAATTTTCACCGACCTTTAAAAGTAATCGCTCCTGCGGTATACGGCACAATCATATGAACTCAGCGGTATTATTTCTGACCTTTATGGCGGATGAAGAAACAGAAAAGATCCTTGAAAGGTCACGTTCTGCGTGCCCTGCGAAATTCTTTTCTAGAGATAGTTTTATTAATAAAAAAAAACATAATATTTGAAAAGGTTTACGCATGCAACGATTTAAAGTGAAAAAAAAAAAATAAAATAATAATACCAATCAACAATATTCAACTTAATATTTTTACTGACCTGCCCACATCTAACTATAAATAAGAAACCCATTCTTAATGTTAACAATGTGTGTTATCTTTAAATGTTATTTGAGAAAATACTAACATGGTCCTAGAAGAAACGTCTATAACTAAACAGACAACGGGATTTTGGTCAGACGACCAGTTCTAAACTATTAAATTGGTGAATGATTTCCAGCTTCTATTGGAATTTTTTATTTGAAGACTATTTTCGGAATTTAAACGTTCATCGTCACTTTGCCAAATAGATAATATATATTGAACTTACTGGTAAAAGCATGTTGACTGTTATGATGAATGGAGAAGATGATCAGGGATCCAGTCAAAGAGGAACACCAGGTCTAAGTAGAAATTCCTTAATACGAGTCAGACATCGTTCGTCTCCTCACCAATGTGGTTCTGTGGTATATTGTTCCTTATAGCCCTGAAGAACACCTGTAAGGCAGGTCGAAACGTTGGCACGTATTAAAGTATTTCTACTTAGACGTGGTGTTTCTCTTTGACTGCAACCCTGATCGTTTTCTTCTCCATGAATGTTTAACATTCGAAACCAGCTTTAAAATAAAAAATCTAAACTTTTCACTGAAGGCCAACTCATTAATTAACTAATTAATCAAAACTTTACAAATAATTATTAGAACCGATAAAGATGTATCCCTGATGATATATTTTAGAAGCTCAATATATATCCGAACATACAGTACACAATAACTTGAAAGTTCTATCAATCAAAGAAACTGAATTCCCTTCCTTATCGGAATCGGAACCATAAGAAGCCTACTAACACACAGATCAATAAAAAAAACCACAGAATTCAGAAAAAAAAATAGGTTGAAGGATTTACTATCACAAGAATTCACAAAATCTCGCTGACTGTCTCAACATTAACTCGTAAAATAGATTTTTAAAAACTTTATTTTTACTTTTGACTAAAAAAAAATAATCTGGTATGTCTTAGGATTATCATTGGCCCAGATAAGAGATAATCGACGACGATAATTATTATATCATAACAAAACTTTTTTGTAAGGCTGCATAAGAAGGACGTTGAACGAAACCAAATTATATACCACGATACAGAATCGCCTGTCAGCTAAAATTCTGTTTATTATATCATTGTAAAAAAGTTGGAGGGATTTTTTTCCTATATTAGTAATAATCATGGAATATACGACATAAAATGAATAAATGACACTAATTACTAATAACATTTTTGTAAGTATGCAAAATCAATGTAACTGTTTCATTTAATATTTTTTTCTCTAAAAAGTCAATATATGTCTTAAGCTAACTGAAAATTAAAACGATAATATTATACTTCTTAAGACTCCAACAATAATAACAAAATATTATACTTCTTGTTCTCGTGTCCAATTTATCTTAAGAATGAAAAAAATGTATAATAAAATGGCGCGATTGTCTCGCTGAATTTAATTCGTTCGTGTTGGTTGAAATTGTAATCCTATTCCTTCATTCTCTAAGAGCGAAAGCATATCTTCAACAATGTTGTAGGCGCTTCGTTTATAGCTTTATAGGCGTCAGGACATGTAGCTACAAATATATGTTTATCTTATATTTTTTATACAAACGAGACGGTACTTGACGTTTTTTTTTTTTTTTTTTTTTTTTTTTTTAAGAAAAATAAAGGAAAACTAAGTAATTAACATTACATGGCTTAAATATTTAATAGTGAAAGTCAATAATGCCGAAAAAGGTACCGTGTTTATAAACATCAAACACAAAAATAGCTTACATTTAATGTTAAAAAACACGTCAGTAAATTGCTAAAATAGCATCTTCGTTTTCGAGTTCTAACTTGTATATTACATTTCAATTATTTTTTTTTAATTTATTTTTTTTTTAACTATGACAAAAGAATACAGTGATTAAAAAATATATGGTAGATTACATTCTTTATTCTGTATTGTACAAGTTGTAGAATTTATTTTTTGTTGATATTCTGGTCTTTCTTAAAGTTCAATAATTGATTAAAACTACACACCTTCACCTAATGACCAAAGAGGCTCCTCCAAAATGTGAAATGTTTGGCAACGCTTTTTCACTATGCCAGACGTTTAACGAGTGCCCTTCCTACACCAAAAGTTTAACTAATCGGGAGTACCCCGAGACATCTCAATGACACTGGAAAACGATAAAAAAAAAAAAAAACGAAAGCCCTGCTTTACAGAGAAAAACTATTTCATAAAATACAGATAAATCTTGAACTTTATTTTCTATAAAGATCAAACAAGCGCTGATGACTCTTATCTTTATGCTTGAAAAACCTCAAAATTAAAAAAAAAAAAAAAAAAAAAAAAAAAAAATGTTCCTATTTCTACAATAAATAACAAACTTGTAAAGATGAATTTAAAATAAAAACCTTAATCAATAAAGGCCATGTTTTCATTTCACTTTTTAAAGCGTAGCATTAAAAATGAATAAAATGGCCGACAAGTCGACCAATCTCTAACAACTATTTAATAACTATCGGTAACCTCAGCCGTATCGATCGGTTCCTGGGAATCGACTTTGGAACATCGATTCCCGATCCGATAATTGTCTCGAAAACGTAAAGAGTCGTTGGAATCGAGAATGGACACATTCCTACTACAGATGGGGAGCAAGGCCAGCGTAACTGTGCGTCATGATGAAACGATACGCGATATGAAAGCGATATCTGGATTCCGATACCCCGATTGATTAGATAACAAGTGCGGATATCACTATCAACTAATTAAAAACTAAAAGAAACAGAGACTGTGAGTAGATGGGACAAGGCACTATGAGCAGCAGTCCGCGGAGCCTCGGGCCGCCTGAGCCAGCTCATTAATGCACGAACAGAGCCCCAATTCATCTCCTACATCTCCCGGCACTTCTCTCCGCATAATTCAACATCGTGCCTACAGTTGAGGAATGTCCTGATTATGGAGGATACACGTCAGTAGATGAAGAAACTACACAAAAATAATCGCGAATTCACAAAATAAACATGGTTAAAGCACTGTATTAATTTCCCAGTTTGGATCCTAATATCTCAAATTTGGAAGAAGACTGTCACAACTCAAAAATCATTACTTTACAGGAGAGAGGTTCCAAGTTTTGCATCAATTTTAATTGAAGATATCTTCATATATATTTATGAAAAAAAAATTAGGAATTGAATTTACCATCACTCTTATATATACTGTTATATAAAAGGACAAGTTATTTTTCGTTTGTGATCACTAACCACGAAAACAACAAAACCAAATTTCAACTACATCTGCATAGTTGAAAGAAGGTTCAGCAATAATAAAATTGACTGATCATATCAAATTAATTATACAGTAATAGGGCGAGTGTTTTTTTTAGATACTGAAAGTTTGAAGAAAAGGAAACTTTCCTTCGGTAAAGGGAGCGCTAAACTAAAAGAAAACTGTCGCACTTTCTCTCCGGGGCCATTGAGAGCAAACAGCAATTCACAGATCATCACCTTTCAACGAAATCGTTACAACGGCTAGGTCAAACCAATCTTGTAACTTTCTTATTTTTAAACTATTAACGAAATGAAATATGTGATTTTAAATTCTTCTAACATCTGCTTAGTTTTATATCTATAAAATACGAAACAACTCAAACTTGTAAGTTGTAAGTAACCTCTGCAGCTACCATGAGGTTTCGACATCGATCGTATTTATGTTTGTTCACAACTATAAGGAACTTAAACGGTGGTCAAAGTTTGCGGCTTAAAGATCTAACCTATTTTTTAACTTAGCTTATTCAAATACCATATGATAATTAATCTTTTATTATTCACCCAATAAAAATTGAAATCGCACCTTTCGCAAATTAGCCGCGATCCAGGCCGATTTTTTAAAATTCCTTTCTTAGCGAGCACCTACGGCCCTAAAGGAATCTACATATCGAATTTCATTCCAATCCGTGCGGTGGTTTCTGAGATTTCGTGTTAAGTGAGTGAGTGGTATTTGACAAATATATAATAGATAAATAAGAATTTCATTTCCAAACGGTAGTATCCCAACACCATATGGCATATACATACGTTACTATTAACAAATATTATTAATTATAATTCAAACATTGAATAACAATACATAAATATTAAAATATTTATTGAACAATAAACATCTAAATCCATTTCTCAAATTACTATTAACGAAGTTAAACATTTATTTAACAGGTTTAATTTATGAATTGAGCGGTTTAGATGCAAAGGGGTACAAGTGGCAAATTTTGAAAATAGGGTAAGTGCATATTGTGAAACTTAAAATTACAAATAATTCTGTGGCAAAGAGATACAAGTGAATATCCCGTTAGGTAATGCCATCTATAGAGAAGAAATCTAACTACTTACCGAAAATCCTGAAAGTGTTTGTCGCAAACGGATACTTGGATTGGCTTTTACTCTACAATAAGGTTTTGTTACTTGTACCCCTTTGCATCTAAACCACACAATTATGATTAGGAAATTGAAAATGTTCATTGAGTGTTGAGTGACTTATTTCATGGACATTATTCCCTTTGTTTGAGATCTTAATATCATATCTTCTTTTTCTAATAGCAATTCCATAACTTCAACAAACTGAATTTTAGCTTGCAGTTGCATAGGTTTTGTTTTCAATTCTGTAAAAAGGTAGATTGGTCATTAGAAAAATTGATTTATTATAATAATAATATAATTAGATACCACTAAAATGTTTCTAACGACAGCATAGTATCGATCGGTTCCTAGGAATCGACTTTAGATAATAGATTTTCGATACAGATTCTTTTCTCAAGAATCGACACACCCTTTCTATTTATAAAACTTTTTATAAAACATAGGCTATTCGTTTAAACAAATGACATTAACTGCTTACATTATAAAGGTATAACGTTTGTTCCATTTATTTTTTAAATCTGAAATTCATGTAATATTTTTTTAGTTTTGGTTCCATTCATAAATCTTTAAAACATTTATCATTTAATCTGTTAGAAAAAAAAAAAAAAAAAATTACTACGTTCGAAAATTTCCATAAGCTAAAATTCCTCCATTTAATTTGTCAATATTTTTCATTGGCTACATTAGGAAACTTTTTCAAATGATCTATTATTTCATGTATCATTTTTGATTTTGTTTAAACCATTGTTACTATGTTGCATTTAAGTCTACCATTGTACCTATGATTTTTAAATATTAATATGTCCACCTTCGCTCCAATGATTAATTTATCAATAATTGAAATCGTACATTATACCTAATTTTTATGCTACATCCTATGTCACATATTATGTCCTTTCCTGCAAAACCTAAACGTTACATTATGAATTGACTATTATGTATATGTTTAAATAAAAACGTCAATACCATAATATCCAACGCTATAATAAAAACTTTGGAAAAACGAAAGAAAAGAAATTTTTTTAAAGCATGTATATTTCACACATTCCATAAGACACTTCGAAGATTCTTGTATATTACATAACAAGTAATAAATATCTATTTATTTAAGTAAAAAAACTATTTTTTTTTTTTTTTTTTTTTGAATAATAAAAACAAAATTCTCGGTAGAGGCGACATAGTTTGGCCAAGAGCATGAACACGTGATACCATCCGCCAATTATTTCCAACGTAGTTCAGACGCAGTTGCTTTTTATTTTTTACTTTTTATTTTATTTATTTTTTTGTTTGGTTCTGTTTTTGGTTCTCATATTACTGCCACTAAACTGTATACAGTACAAGAGTTTGTACAAGTTGATTACATAATTATAGATCATTTGATTTTTTTTTCTTTTAAAGTATCGAATTACCTACCGGTTGTCCGGCAAGATTGTGGGCAACGCAAGGCAGACTCAGACGAATATATAGGTAATTAAATAGTAATTAAATTAAAACATATTGTTATACTTTTATTAAAGTAGTTAATACTTAACATCTAAGCTAATACATACTAAAAAAAAAAAAAAAAAAAAAAAATTATGTCTAATAATTATTTATTTTACTAAATGAGACGAATATAGGTAAAAAACATACCCAAGCACACATCTGGTACACAAAATACACAAGTCTGATTTACCCAGATTTTATTTTATTTGATTGTTTTTTCTGCTACATTATCCGTAGGTGGATGGTTTTTCCCCCCAAAAGTAGTTAAATCACAGTGAAGAAGGCCATACAAAAAATAAGGCTTCTTCCAAATCCAGCCAGACCTTCATCTTTATCGACCAGACGAGAAAAAGTTTCAAGAATGGTATTGGACTGGATTTGGAATTCTACGCCTCAACTGATAATGAAGCATCCAAATATAAGATTGAGAACAGAAATTTATTTTTCAATTTCGTAAAAATTTACAAAGAAAACGCTTTAAATTATAAAATACGCTAATAAATAACAAAATACTCATTTAATCTATATCTATGCCATTATATAAAAGGACAAGCCATTTTTCGTTTGTGATCACTAACCGCGAAAACAACTGAACCAATCTGAACTAAATATTAACCACACCACCTTCATGGTTTCAAGGAAGGTTTAGCAATAAAACGATTTAAGATTATCGATAACATTACCATAAAAAAGCGATAAATAAATGGTGCGCACCAATCTGCAACCGAGTTTTCAATGGTAAAACTTTGCACAGGCTCGGGACCCCCATTTTACGTCCCTTCCGAAGGACGGCATAGCTAAGGATTTTTTACTCCCTTTAAAAATCAAAATTGGATGTCTAAGGGTCTGATCTGAAATTTTAACCCTGGGCTGTGAACCCGCGATCTTGGGCTTTAGTAGGTTGCTATGCTAACCACTACTAATCGGACACAGGACATATATTGGAAATCAACAGACCTGTTGCACAGGCTCGGGACCCCCATTTTACGTCCCTTCCGAAGGACGGCATAGCTAGGATTTTTTACTCCCTTTAAAAATCCTAAGTCATTTATCTTGGTTAAGGCTATACTAAACCACCCAATTTTTTAATGTAAAAATCCTCCTTTTGTCAGAAATCAGTCTTAATGATCCAAACCAGATACATAACCTTAAATGATAAACTCCAATACCACTCAAATTCAATAGTCTCTTTAACTGCTTCAATTTCCCAATAACCACACTTCATGTATGGGTCAATCCATTTCAAATCGCCCAGGCAGTGTTGCTCAACATTTTTAATTTTCCTGATTCTTTTATCATGGGTTCCCTATGGGTATACATTAACAAAACTTCAATTGAAAAAAATTTGGCAAGCAATAGTTTTTATTTGGCAGCCATTTTAAAATGATGATTTAGTGAATTTTATGAAAAAATAAGTTTGCGGAAAATTTAATTACGAATAATTTTTAACATATCAGAATAATTTAAAAACTAGTGTGTGTTCAGCGTGGAGTAGCCTTCAAAAAGACATTAATTTAATTCCGCTATCATGCAAGAAAATGGGTCAAAACCATTCTCTAAAAACCCTTAAAAAAAAATTAAAAATTGTTTACTTTTTAAGACCATAAATTTTAGGAAGGAGAAGAGACTCATAATAATCTTTTTCTTTCTGTGTTGAGTATTCTTCATGATACTACCAGCAGATAAAGTTTTAGGTTTAAGAATGAACTCCTTTTTCTTCTACGGCTATTCAAAAATGGCTAAAATCACGGTAATGCCAATTTTCATTGGTCAATATCTGAAAGGGACTGAACGAAACAAGTGAAAATTTCAGGAAATGTTCTTCATACTAATAAGAATACTCCACAAAAAAATTATGACGAGACTCAACTATGGTTTGAGTTATAGATCTATGAATTTCAATGAAAAAAGCGCTACCTTTTAATACACTCGTGTCATGCTTAAATTAGCAACTATTGGCTTAAAAATTATCTTAAATCTATCAATTTTATTATTTAGAGTATTAAAATAATCAATTTAGTCTGTATTAATATGCAATACTTAACGTTAAAAATGTCATTCTAATTAAAAAAAATTGTAAGATATTATACAAGTATGTTTGTAACTTAAACCCTTCGTTAAATGTCAACTGACCCAGCAGTTCACATGTTGCACACAACTCACTACAGTGTCTGGAAGAACACACAACATAACTGATAAACTGTGCAATGAAATATCATGTTTGTTCAACTCCTTAATCAAAATTACAGCTGGCCAGTAGGTACAGAGTTTAACACAAAAAATCTAAGAAAACAAAAAAAAAAAAAAAAAAAAAAGAAAAACATTAGTGTATGTGATATTACGCCAGTGTAGTGCATGAGACATAGGAGTTAGTTAAGTTCAAGTATTCTACCCTGGGGGTTTTATTATTACTGTACTTTTCGTATTAAAAATAAGAGGTAATTAAAAGTGTATTGATCTAATTTAGTGATTTAAGCATCATTGAACTAGTCAGTTAAGATAATTTTAATGTTCAAATTAAATAAAATAATGGTAAAATAAAATGTTATGCGAAAGTATTGGATATTAATACTGACTAAGTTGATTATTTTAATACTCTAAATAATAATTGATAGATTTAAGATAATTTTAAAATAGATAACAAAAAATATCCTTATTACATTTCTTACTAGGAAACTGTCGTAAAGTTGTCGATGCTATCAACACCAACAGATCTAGAGCGTGTCAAAATGTTACGTTTTTAAGTGTGAAAAAAGCGTTACACCAAAAAAGTATAGACCCTCAGCAAAAAGACTTTTCATATCAAAACTAAGCTAATGCGTTTAAATATGAATCCTATCTTGGCAGGTTGAAATTTATTTCATGGTGGACCCACGTTCTGTCTAGAATAGGTTGGTAACCTATCGGATAACTGCTTAAGTACACCAGGACGATTAAGCCCAACACATAAGAATTTCGAGGTAGATTACTTTTGAATATCTTAATCCTTACCCGAATATCTTAGTGATTATATGTAATGTAGTTCTTTCATTATTACAGCTCGTATATAGGCTCATAATGTCAATCAATAAATTTCCTTTTCTTCTCTTATTTTTCATAAAAAGGCTTGAGATCGACCTGTTGGATTCAATATATAGAAAAGAAACATTTCAATAGAAAGTCCATCTTTTGACTGGATCAATTTCACCCCAGTTGGAACTTTTGTTTTGCAGATGAAAGCCGAACGGTAGAAGCGGACTTGGTTAGAATGGGTCATTTAAAATATGTTTTTACGGCCGAGTGGAAAGTTTATTTTTGTTGGGGGGGGTCGAGGCTGGTAAAAGTGTTTGCAGGGAACTTATTTATAGTAAGAGATGGGACGGTTTGTGGCGTCATCGGTTTTTTGTTAATGTAGTTGGTTGTTTTTAAAGTGGATTCTTCGCTCCTATCAGGGGCAATTTAGTTTGCGAGTTGTGGCAATATTAGATTTTAGTTTCATATGCTTGATTTTAATATTTACCGATACATGTATACATATATACAGTCATGGCCATAGAAAATGCATCACTTTAAAATAATGGAGGATCTCCTTAAATCAATGTTGTTCTTACCTTTTGATAATTTTAAAATGTTTTACAAAGAAAAAGAGTATGTTATTAGACATGAAAAATGGTAAAAACCCAAACAAAAAATATAAAATATTCATAAAATGATAAATAAAATTTTTAGTGTTAACGAGGAATTCAAGAAAAAAATTGTTTTTTTTTTAGAATAATTGTATAAAAACATTAAAAACACATTTATTGAAATATTAATATAAACTAGTATTTTGTCGAACCGCCATCGCCTGATAACTGAGGCAATCCTGGTTTGGCATCGAGCGAAAAAAAAAAAAATCAAATTTTTTATGATTTCTTCACTAATATCCTTTTTCCACATCTTTTCGATTGCCTGTTTTAGCTCATCTTTATTCTTAGGCTTTGCAATATTAATTTTTTTTTTTTTTCATGATCCTTCACAAGTTTTCTATAGGATTTAAATCGGGCTATTGCCTGGCACTGCCAGCGTGGAGATCTTGTTTTCTGTTAAAAACGCGCCTTTTTGGGCTTTTTATCCAAAAACGCAATGTTAAAGGCAATAAAAAATAATGTATCTCCCAGCTAAAACATTTTTTTAAATAAATAAATAATTAACTTACCGATCCGGCTCTATGGCATGAATCATCTTGAAAAATGAAGTCTCCGCTTTGTGTAAGATGGGAATCAAACTCTCTTCTAAATTTTTTTTTATATTTTTCTGCATATAAATCGTCCCCATCCTATGAAACTTTTATTTGGCCAACTCAAAGTAGGAGAAAAACCCCCAGACCACACACGTGCGGATGTTTTAAAGTACAGGGTAAGAAATGTAATAAGGATATTTTTTGTTCTATAACATTTGCCAATAGGACTATTTATAGGGAAGAGAACCAGTGCGAACTAAACTCGGCAATCACCCTTTTAGAGTATAAATGATTCAAAGTACAAAAATAAAAAAATAAAAAATTATGAAAAGACAAAAAGATGAAAAAGCTAAAGTTTAGGGTTAACTCATTTTTCGCAGGTGGAGGTTCAATATTCGAGTTCCCACCAAATATTCACAAATTAGTATTCACCTCTATGATAGCCTTATAACAAAGACTATTAGAAACATTTATGGGATCGAAAATTTTCCGACAGTTTCCTGAATAGAAATTGAATAGAGAATATTTTTTGTAATGTAACATTAGTCACTAAAACCTACCAT